>PVIR01015892.1:0-37356 GCA_004026965.1 Petromus typicus
TATCCTTAAGATCTCATAGATTTTCTAATTTAATTTTGACTGAATCTCTTTCAGGTTCTTTTTTATATTTCTCCAGTGAATAAACTGGTGGGTGCACTGATGACTGTGTTATCCCTTTTTCCAGGTAAGAGAAGAACATTATGTGTTCTTTTACTTAATTTTGTTAGAATTTATTCTTTAAGTAGTAGAAATATCCAAGGATAAACTCATTAGGATTAACATTTCTATTTTAATATGTTTTTCTCTTAGCAATAAGTTTTTCCCTTTTGTCTGGATATTCTTTTAATTTTACTAAAATCTGTACATTTAAAAGTTTTTATAGCAGAGTTGTGCTATGTAAAACAGAATACACAGCCCTTATCTTCCTCTGTATCATCATAAGCCAGGCTACATCCATGTTATATGTTTCAGGAATGATCGAACATGGTCTCCGTGACTGTTCCCAGTACAGACCCCGCAAAAGCATGTCTGAAGATGCTGGGCTTCTGGACCGTAATCCCCCTACAGATGACTCTCTCTCTGGGTCTGCTGCTGACCTTTCACAGGCCAGTCTGGGAGCCGTCAGGAAAATTATAGCAGGAGACCATGGAGGAGATCCTGCGATAGAGACAGCAGAGCCTTTGCTCCACGGAGATTGCGACCCCATCAAGAGACAGGAGGTGGATATCAGTCCGTACTTGAAGCTTCCATCTCGCCCATCTCCAGAGTCTTCTGAAAGTGACTGGGAAACCTTGGATCCTGGTATCTTAGAGGACCCCAATTCAAAAGAAAGGGAACAGGTGGGGTCAGACCAGACAAACTTATTTCCAAAATACTCTGTGCTCTCAGACAGCCCTCCGATTACTGTACAGCCCCAGGCTAACACAGGACAGGTGGTCCTGACGCCAGGGCTCATTTCGGGATTAGAAGAGGACCAGTATGGCATGCCACTGGCCATCTTCACGAAGGTAAGGTGTTACTTCTCTTTCTGAGACCTAGACTTTTAACTGTCAGTGTTGAACGCACTTTTAATACCCATGTGCAGTGGTGTGGTGTCTGTGACGATAGTTAGTGTAGGCTATATGAAAGTGGCTCTGAGGGTGTTATTGAAAAGTCTTGAAATGTAGTGTCTATGAAGTCAGCAGTCACTTATTGGGTCTGTTTTTAATTACTCAGATTTCTCTGAAAAGAGTGAATTAAGGAAATCCTGATAGACTTGATAGCACTTAATAAATATATATTAAAATCCTATAGTTGTAATCTATATTCCCAGCTATTCTGGAGGCTGAGGAAGGAGGATTTCTTGGGCCCTAGAGTTTGAGATCAGCCTGGATAGCATACCAAGGCCTTGTCTCAAAAGGGGGTAGGGGGTACCTTTTCAACCTCTGCTTTAGTTGTCTGAGTCTGACTTATTTCATTTAGTGCTCTTCAGTTCTGTCCTTTTTCCTGCAGGTTTTCTTCTTTATGGCTGAACAGTGCTCTGAGAAGTATGTGTAAACCACATTTTCTATGACCATCTGTTGGCAGGCCCTTGGGCTGGTTCTGTACTGTGGCTTTCATGAGGTGTGTCACAATAAACACAAGAATGCAGGTGTCCCTAGGTAGAAGGTAACTTAAGTCCTCCGTTGTGCACCAAGTATAGTACATTGGGCTGGCGTGAGCGGTCTGTCTTCAGTGTTTGTGAGGAGCCTCCACGTGGTGTCTGTGGTGGCTGCATCGACTTCTGGCTTACTAGCAGCAGAGAAGGGCCCTAGTCCCCCATCCTAGCTAGAGTTTATCACTTGTATTCCTGACTGGGATGAGATAGTATTTCACTGTAGTTTTTGATTTGCATTTACTCTTTGTCCTACTTCTGATAAATGTCTGTTCACTTCATTTGCCCAGTTATTGATTGGGATATTTGGGGTTTTTTTGGTATTAACCTTTTTGAATTCTTCATATATTCTGAATCTTAATTCTCTGTCAGAAGAGACACCATCAAAGATTTCTTGTAGTCTGCAGGTTGTCTTCTCACTCTGCTGTTTCCTTTACTATGTGGCAGCTTTTTAATATGATCTAACCCCTTCAGAGTCTTGCTTTACTATCCATGTTATTAGCAGGCTACTTGGGAAGTCCTTCACCTGTGTCTGTAACATCACGTGAGTGCCTTGTGTTTTCTTCTAGTGGCCTCAAAGTTTCAGGTCTTTTACATTAACTCTGATCCATTTTGAATGGATTTTTGTACAAAGTGAAAGATAGGAATCTAGTTTCATTCGTCTTATATGAACATCCAGTTTTCCTCACACCATTTGTTAAAGAGGCTGTCTGTTTTCTAGTATTTTTGGCCATCTTTGTCAGAAATCAGATGACCAGGGATTTAGCTCAGTGGTTCCGGTGCCTGCTTTGCAAGTGCAAGGTCCCAAGTTCGATCCCCAGTAACCACATACCACAAAGCCAGGTGTGGGTGACTCGCACCTGTAATCCCAGCACTTGGGAGGCAGAGGCAGGAGGACTGCTGTAAGTCCAAGGTCCATCTGGGCTACATAGTGAGCTCTGGACCAGTCTGAATTAGAGAGTGAGACCCTGTCCCCAAAATAAATCAGATGACAGAGTGGCATGGGGTTCCTTGTGTGCCTTCTATTCTGGGTATTGGTCTACTGTTTGTCACTGATTTGTGGAACTTCTCAATATCTTCTCTATTTATCTATTTTTAATTTTATGTCAGTGTTTTAAGAATCTTCTTTTAAAAAATCCTCTTGCCTCAAGTTTTTAATAACATTCGCTTATTTCTGTAAAGCATTCTACTTTTTCCTTTCACATTTTGAGCTTTGCCTGCCTGGAGTTGATCCCTGTGTGTGGCCGCGTAGGGTGTCTGTTCTGCGTGTGTGCTGTTCCGTGTGCCTGTCTGTCCATGAATGATCCACGTATAGTCCTGTCATGGTGGAAAAGTCTGCCTGCTTCTGTTCTTCGGGAGTCTTTTAGCCCTTTGGATTTCCACATCAGCACGTGGGTAGAGGTTTGGGTAGGGATGCCACTGAAAACCATGGGTGTTGGAAAGAATCTGCCTCCCTGGCAGGTAGAGACTGCCGTGCTAGGACCTGCTTGTCCTCCAGCAGGGAAGAGGACAGAGTCACGCTGCAGTAGGTCCTCCACTTTCTCTCCGCACATATGATGGGGCACCCTGGGCCTTGGCACAGCAGCTCCAGCCCTAGGGCAGCCACCTCTCCTCTCTCCTTCCCTGGACCCTGGCATTGCCACCACCTTCTGGCTACCCTGAGTAAAACTGCCGTGAACACGGGAGTGTGAATATCTCCATGATGTTTTCTCAGCTGTTGTTCCATGTTCTTGTTTTTTTGTCTTTTTTCAACCACTGTACACTGCAGTTTCCAGCATGGAGGTGGAATTGTCCCAGGACGGCCAGGGACTTAGCTCAGTGACACGGCCACGTGCCTTGCAACTGCAAGGTCGTGAGTTGGATGCCTAGTAACACCCTCCCGCCTAAATAAAAAAGAAATTGCCCTAAGAGTATTGAAAGCTGGGGAGGGCAGGGTGTAGAGGCTGCTTCCTGAGGGAGCTATGCTCTACCCTGCTGGGCACTAAGGGCTGTTAGAAAACAGGGCACACTGAGCAACTCAAAGGCTTTAAAGTATTCTGAGAACTGTTATCGGAACCAATTTTATAACTATGTAATACTTCCACATAGTTCAACAGTCAGAGTTTCCAGAGCATCTATACTAAAGTGTGTCTATGGCTGGGCTTGTAGCTCAGTGGCAGAATGTGCCCTGAGAACAGAGGATTTGGTAGCCATCACCAAAAAATATATTTTTAAGTCTTCCTGCCAGGTTTGGTAGCTCCCATACTCTTGGGTGCCAAAGCAGAATTGGGTTCTTTGTTTTGATTTTTTTGGTTTTTTGTTTTTTGCTTTGTTTTGTTTCGTTTTTGCAGTACCAGGGATTGAATTTAGGCCCTTGTGCTTCCAAAATAGACACATTACCACTTGAGCTAAATCCCCGACCATCCAGGGCAGAATTGTAAAAGTGTAGCGCTGTCCTGGGCTACCGAACAAGACCTTGCCTCAGAAGTCTCGTGCTGGGCATGGCAGTGCTTCCATACTTACTGCCAATGTCATTTTCTTTTCAGTAGAAGCAAGTATCTTGACATATTTTTTTCCACTGTTTTTAATAGAAGGGCAAAGGGGTGCAGGGCCTTGTCGTTCTTATAATGCTGTTTTAAAAGTTAGGTATATTTACGTGTGTTAAAGTTTTCTACCAAACAACATACAGTACTTATTAAAGGGCTTAACTTTTGTCCAGATGTTAAAGTGCAGTTCTTTACTGTAGAGGCTTTTACATTGAACCAAAACAAAGTTGTCCAGTAGGGCTGGGGACATGGGTGGGCGGTGCCGCACCTGCCTGGCAAGCACAAACTTCAGTCTCCTGTACCAGAAAAAAATATAGTGGTCCTGGGCTGAACATTTAGCTCAAGGCCGGGGATTTAGCTCAGTGTTTCTGGTGCCTGTCTTACAAGTGCAAGGGCCCATGTTCGATCCCTGGTAACCATATACAACAATGCTGGATGCAGTGATTCATGCCCACCAACAGTCAGTACCTTATGCCACAGTGCTGGGCATGGTGGCTCCTTGCAATCCCAGCACTCAGGAGGCAGAGGCAGGAGGACTGCTGTGAGTTTTAGTATCACCTGAGCTACACAGTGAGCTTGGAGCCAGCCTGAACAAAGCTAGACTCTGTCTCGAAATTGAAAGAGAAATCTGACTCACAGCAGTGGAGACGCAAGTGCCCCAGAATTCTCCAGTAGTGTGTCAAAAGAAGCCACTAGGCAACTAGGGAGGTCCGTGTTGCCCTGCCTCTGCTTCTAGTAGCGTGGCCAGAGAAGGAGCTGCTTTCCTCCCTTCCTGATGATTTGGTGCTCTTGTGATTTGTAGGGGTATCTGTGCTTGCCCTACATGGCCCTGCAGCAGCACCACCTTCTCTCTGACGTCACCGTTCGGGGATTTGTTGCTGGAGCTACTAACATCCTTTTTCGACAACAGAAACACCTCAGCGATGCCATTGTGGAAGTATGTTTTCACCTGAGTGCATGTGCTCAGCCTTCCCAGCCTCTTTGTTCCTTTCTGAAATGTGGGTAGGAATACACGACAGCTGCACTAGCAGCAGGGTTATAATTGCCTGCTGGATCAGGTGTCCTAAGCGCTTTGTGTACTTAACCATTGAGTTCTCAGAGCCCTGCGAGGGCAGAGATGCTGCTGCTGTCTGTTTACTTCTGAGGAAGCTGAGAAGAAGCCAGGACACAGGTAGCCCATACTCTGCACTGAGCGCTCTGTGTCTGCCCTGAGCTCACCATTGTTCAGATCACTTGACTCTTTCTAGCCTGTTCAGTGTTCTCTTAATTTGAACAAAGCTAAGAGGACCTATTTGACATTTTATTAGTGTATTTAAAATTTTAAATAATTTAATTTTATAACTGAAATAATTGATACAGGGATGTAGTTCATTGGTGCCACATGCCTGCCTGGCAAGCACAAGGTCCTGGGTTTAATCCCTGTTACTACCAAAAAAGAAAAAAAAAAAAAAAAAAAAAACTAACCATAATTGAAGTAATTTTTTAAAAAGAAAAAAATTTTAGCCAAACCAAGGTTTTTGTAGCTTCTGATAAAAAGTACAGGCTTTATGGAGAAATGGTTATAATGTAGTAAATGAAAAATCCAAGACCTGAAATTATGTTTATCTGGATCTTAAATTTGAGGGACCAAAAATATATATGTCACCCATAAGAGGAGGTACAGATGACAGCATCAGTCCATTCTAGGGGGGAACCTGGAGCAGGCTCAAGGGTGTTGTTTATTATCTTACTTTAAAACTAATTTGCAGGCTATGTATATATTTCTGTATATCATAAAAATATTCTAAGTATGTATTCAAAAGGAAAACCTGAGAAAAATCTTACTTAAATTCATTTGTATGGGTGAGGTAGAGTTGATTTGACTGTACATGTATCTTATTTTCCACAATCTAATCTACATGAATTACTTTTATAATTCAAATGTGTATATAGAGATATTTTCTAAGAAACAGAAAATAAACTTCTTTTAAAATGCAAAAAGAAAAGCTTTAGTGTAAAAGCCTGTCTCTTTCTTGGACTCCCCCTTTGGGGTACTGTCATTTGCATATTTATTTCGCAGTAGCTGCTGCGTAGTGTGGCATGGACAGCTGCCTGCCGTGTAGACATTGACCTGTACCCGGGTGCCTTCTAGGTAGAGGAAGCCCTGATCCAGGTCCAGGATCCCGAACTCAGGAAGGTGCTTCACCCAACCACCGCGGACCTCAGGTTTGCAGATTTCCTGGTGAAGCACGTGACTGAGAACCGGGACGACGTCTTCCTGGACGGCACCGGCTGGGAGGGAGGCGACGAGTGGATCCGAGCCCAGTTTGCTGTCTATATCCACGCGCTGCTGGCTGCCACGCTGCGCCTAGGTGAGCACAAGTGGATGCGCGGCCACCTTTGGTCGTGGCACAGAGCACGAGCTCGCTATAGAAAATCCCACTGCTCCCTCGTGCAGAGATTCTTAGTGTTCTCAACACTTGGTGTCCGTCCGGACCTTTTTCTTGGCATATATTTGGTTTTGCACACCATGTCTGGCTCCCAGGTGTCCTTTGCAAAACCAGATTTCTTTAAAAGTGATTTCTGAAACTTACTTTTTCTTATTTTACAATAGAAACATAAGCCTATATGAGGACAATAATTACTGACGTCTCTCAGTGAAAAAAAATTCTGAGTGAATAAACTTCCAAATTTATACCTCATTATAAAGAATCTTATTGTTCCTATTAAATGATTAAACTGGGGCAGTTTAAAACAGATAAACTCATGTGTTAAATGTAATTGCTGCAGAAAACTATACAAAGTGAAATTGGAGTTCTGCAGTGGCTTGTCAACCCCTTTTCAACATTTGGCAGATGCTTGGTAGTTTTGTTGTTGTTAATAAATGAATGTTGAGCTTGAGCTTTTCTTTCTTCAATTTCACTGCGTTTTTAAGTTGTGAAGAAATATATATAACAAAACCTACCTTGTACCCTTTTTTATTTTATGTTTTTGTGGAGCTGGGGATTGAACTAGGAGCCTTCATACTGAGCTACATCCTCAGCCCTTTTTTTTTTTTTGAGACAGGGTCTCATTATGTAGTCCAGGCTCTCCTAGAACATACCTGGAACTCAAGCCAGTCCTCCTCCCTGAGCTTACCAAGTGCTGCGTTTATAGGTATTTGCTAACACACCCAGCCTCAGCCCGTTTTTATATTTTGAGACCAGGTCTTGCGAAGTCACTAAGTTCCCAAGCTGAGTGAGCTGAGGCATGCAGTCCTCCTGGGTAGCCACCAGAGTATGAGGATTACAAGCAGGCACCACTGTGCCGTGCCTAACATTTTTAATGCCACAGTAGCATTGTGTTGAGACAGTAGGTTTTAAACCAGTACCATCACTACCCCCTCTCTGGTTAGTTTTTTGTGCAGGGTATAAATGTGGAATTTAAATCCAGGCTTTGTTGTGTGTTTATCATTTGTAAAGGGAACCTAACAACCAAGTCCTTTGTTAGTGGGATATTTTCTGCTACGCATATAGCAAATGACACATAAATAATCTGACCCAGATTCATTTAGCAATCTACAAAAAAGCACAGGCTCTGTCACTCTTTTGGGTTCATAAATAATTAATTTGCCTTTAAAAAATATTGCTCAAGAACCCATAAAGCACTGAATAATATTATCTGTTTTGTTTTGTTTTGTTTTGTTTTTTTGAGACAGGGTCTTGTTTTGTAGTTCTGGCTGGCCCAGAACTCACTAGGTATCCCAGGCCAGCCTCAAACTCACAGCAGTCCTTCTACCTCTGCCTTCCGAGTGCTGGGATTACAGGCGTGAGCCACCATCCCTGGCATTGTACTGTTACTGCAGATTGAAATTGGAATCTTGCGCTTGCCGGGCAGATGCCGAAACCACTGAGCTGAATTCCTGGCCCCTAATAGTGTTATTTTAACAAGTAATATGTGTAGGGATCTGTTCTAAGCACTTTGCCCCTGATAATGCTTCTCCTCAAAGTCCTGGTGGTGGATCCTTTGTCCTCCCAAGCAGGGAGAGCTGTGGGAAGCTTAGTAGCTTGCATATCCAGCTGTTAAGAGGCAGAGCTAGAATTTAAACCCAGTCTGGCTCAGGCCATGCCTTTACCAAGATTAAGAGAAAGTGGAGTCCAGTGAATTGATAACAAGAAATGTTCTTAGAAAAAGATTTTTATATTGGAGATGGAACTGTATATCTCTTACTCTTCCTTTCTCAGCCACAGAAAGTACTTTATAGTGCCTTCAAAGCAACATGTAACTGGGCCGGGGATTTAGCTTAGTGATTCCAGGATTTGTCTTCTAAGTGCAAGGTACCGTGTTCGATCCCCAGTACCCCCCCCACCAAAAAAAACCAACGTGTAATTAATATACCAGGGATGATGCAAATGGACAGTGAATGTTTAAAATTCATTACAGAAAGACACATTCCCATAAATCCCCCTCAGAATACTTCTCATCAGTTAAAACTACACACATCCCATAGTTCTTGGTTCTGGAAGTGTTACAAAGTGTGATCAGAAATACAGTGAATAATGCTGGGTGCCATTCAGCAGAAAGGCAGGCTTGGGAATACATAACAGGGTGTCCTCATCCACCTTATCCCCTCAGTCTGGCCCTGTGCAACTTCCAGGTCTTCCTCAAAGTAAAAATGATCCTGAAAGGGAAACATTTTTAAACAACTCAGGTCATTAAGGCACCACTGCAGTGCACCCAAGGACACCCCTGAAGGAGGACTTCAGAACAGCTCCAGAAAGTGGCAAGAACCAGGGGATAAGGCTATGTAAAGCCAGAAGGAGTATTTTGCTGGGGATTTGGGACAGTGTGTCTTTTAC
Organism: Petromus typicus; assembly: GCA_004026965.1. Classification (NCBI taxonomy): domain Eukaryota; kingdom Metazoa; phylum Chordata; class Mammalia; order Rodentia; family Petromuridae; genus Petromus; species Petromus typicus. The sequence continues at coordinate 8,916 of PVIR01015892.1, forward strand.
TATAGTAAATGTTTTTGGGGTTTTTTGTTTGTTTGTTTGTTTTAGGTTTTTTGAGACAGGGTCTCGCTTTTTGTGGTTCAGGCTGGCCCTGAGCTCAGCCTCCAACTCACATCACAATCCTCCTGCCTCTGCCTCCCGAGTGCTGGGATTACAGGCGTGAGCCACCACGCCCGGCACTGTGGCATGTGGTACTGGTTGCTGCTGGGTGTGGGTCTCCACACCCAGTATTGTTATGTGGTTACCGGGGAATCGGACCCAGGCCCTCGCGCTTGCAAGACAGGTGCCGGAACCACTGAGCTAACTCCCCGGCCCCTATAGTAAATGTTTTTAAAAATCTAAACACTCATGCAATTTTTGAGTTATATCTCCTAAAACCGTAAACATTTGAACCAGTTCTCCAAGTTTTTCACATTGATCAAATGTCCTATGGTGAAGCCTTCACATGGTATTGATAAAGCTGACAGCTTTTAAGCATTGAATATTAAATTGCCCCTTCTTACTTACAGTGCTTTGATAGTGAAATGCTTGGAAACTCAACATGAAGCAACAAACAGTAAATACAGCCTAAATAGAAAACAGTGGCTAAAACAACCAGTTTCTGTATTCAATCTTACTTTTTTGTAGAAAACATAGGAAGATATCCTAATTGCTTTCTCCATATGTATAAACTAGTATGTTTCTCCACTGTCAAACCTATAGATTTTTTTTAAACAAATAATGCTGCCTCATAAATGGGAAGGAGAATATGGAAACATTTTGGAGTTGTAAGGAACCTTGGAAAATATCTGGCTCAACCCTCTTATTTTCCAGTTAGGAAAATGAAGTTCTGAATGATTAAGTGACTTGCCAAAGACCACATAGCTTCTTAACAGGATTTCTGGAACTAGACCCAAGTTTCCTGACATCTGGTAGGCTATCTCTCAAAAAAAAAAAAAGTGGGAGGGTGGGTGGACAGAGCCGTTCCTTTACCCTTTGTGGTTGTTGATCTCCTTGTTCCTGAGTGGCCACAGTCCAGCTCAATGTCTTTCAAATGTTTGTTTGACAGATAATGAAAAGATACTGTCAGACTATGGGACCACTTTTGTGACAGCATGGAAGAACACTCACAACTACAGGGTGTGGAACAGCAACAAGCATCCAGCACTTGCAGAAGTAAATCCAAAGTAAGCACCTCTGCCAGCGACAAAGAGACAGTACTGCATAGACCTGCTGTTTTCCCAAATGCCCAAAACAAAGAGAATCATTTCCAACTTTGTGAGCATCTTCAAAAATGATCTTTAGTGGGTTATAAGAGAAACAGGGTAAAACCTGCTCTTACAGTCCAGTAAGCTTCTATACACAAAGCACAGGGCATCATATAAGCACTAACATTTCTCCAGCTCTCAGGTGGAGCGTGTATGGGATGGTTCTCTCCCTTTCCTTGGAACTACACTCAGCAGAATGGTCAAGTCATGGAGAAGCCTGAAGGGAAATCCATCGTATTCTCACATTCCCTGTAGAAATCTGAATGGACTGAGGCTTTATTCCATGTAGGCAGAAGAGGCACAGTTACAGTGATGCAATTCCAGACTAGTGACTAGGTGTGGGTGTGACAGAGTGAGAAGATCAACCAGGAGCATACTGCAAATGATATAAGGCTACACTGACGTTTCGCATTACATTTTAAACTTGGTGATAAAATGGGCAAATGCCAGCTTTGTCCTGATGTCATGCTCTTCTGGGGCCAGGGTGAACTTCACATATCTTAATTGGGTCGTGACTGAAGGCACGCTGGAAAAGGCACCTCTGCACAGAAAGCTGAGCCAGAGTAGCCTGGAGGCCCATCATGTGGGGGAGAACATGGACAGGCTTCTCAGAATGTGTGTCAGCTTTGTGCACCTGGCAAGAAAAATGACTAGGTTCCCACTTGTTTTCATGGAGTTAGTCCTCATATTGGCCACAGCAGGAACCTACATTGCCACTGTAGAACAAACAGGAAATGAGAAGGCAAACCACCTAGTGATGTCAAATGAAAGAGCAGGACTTCAGAGCCGTCTGCTCTGAGTGCATTGTGGGGAACCCAGGGCCGCTGTGCTGCAGCCTGGCCAAGTGTGCAGAGGCTTGGACAATGCAGCTCTGCAGCCTTGAGGCAGGCTGTGGGAGGCTCAGCTGGAAGGAGGTGTACAAGACTAACATCGTGCTTAGAAAAAATTACTAAGAGTAAGTCATGTGGGTACAGGAAGAGCCTGAATAGAGTAGGTTTTGGGGGTAATTTGCAGCCATAGTAGCAGATTTCAACATTGTCACCAGTTAGAATGAAAGAAGTTATGGTCTTCAGTTATCAGGAGGGATAATGTACACGTACTCTAAATTAATTGAAATTTTAAGATCTGTGGAACCTTATCTTTAATTCCTAAAAACTAAGAACCCCAGCCCCTCAGTGAACAAGTAACAGTCATGTTTGGGCCTTAATACAGCCTTTTTTTTTTTTTTTTTTTTGAGACATGGTCTCTCTTTTGTATTTCAGGCTGTCCCTGAACTCACTATGTAGTCCAGGCAAGCCATGAACTCTCAGCAATTCTCCTGCCTCTGCCTCCCGAGTGCTAGGATTACAGGCATGAGCTACCACACGTAGCATTGTTATATGTGGTTACTGGGGATCAAACCCGGGCCCTTGCACTTGCAAGGCAGGCACTAGAATCACTGAGCTAAATCTCCAGCCCCTGGCCCTACCTTTTTTAAGAAGTAAGTTTTTTGAGACAAAGTCTCACTGTGTATGCCAGGTTAGCCTCACACTCACAGCAGTCCTCCTGCCTCAGTCTCCCAAGTGCTGGGATTGCAGATATACACCACTACACCCAGCTGAAAAAAGTGCATATTGAGCTGCTTTTTTTTGACAAAGTGTGGACTTTTCTGTTCCATCCACAGATCTCTTCATGACCAACACCACACATTTATAAGATGACCAAGATCAGGTACAGTCGATGACCATGTTTGAAGGCAGTGACTAACCCTGATTGTCTTGGGAAGCTAGGCACAGTGGTACATACCTGTGGTTCATCTGCTCGGGAAGCTGAGGTAGAAGGATTATCGGAGCTGTGGAACTTGAGGCCAGCCTGGGCGAGAGTGATCCTGTCTCAAGAAAGAAAAAGAAAAAGAACTGTTGATACTTCAGCCGCCATCCCAGAGCAAATAAGCCAGATATCAGGATGGTGCTGTGACAGCCACAGTCCCCTAGTACACACACACACACACACACACACACACACACACACACACACACACGAGGAGGAGACTAAAACTCAAAGGGGTTATGTGCATGCTTTGATGCGTGTAGGATAAGCAGAGAGCGGGGACCCAAGACTAGTTTCCTTATTCAGAGTCAGAACACTACCACTCAGGTGTGGCATCCCTCAGAGACTTACTAACACTTTCTTGTGATAACTGCTCACAGCTTTACTGGTTAAAAAAACTGCTCATAATCTAAATTCAAACTTTTTGTTTTATAGCCATCCATTTCAAGGCCAGTACTCCATGTCAGACATGAAGCTAAGATTCTCACAGTGAGTACTTAGAAAAACGTGAAGTTCTGTCTGAATTTATGCCATGTGTTTCACTGCTAATTGAGAATTTTGTTTCTCGACTTAATAGCTTGTGTTTCAAAAAAGAACCAGATATTTCACAACATTCTCTAGCTCTGGTGTTTGTGTTTCGAGCAAAACACTTCTGTTCCCTAGCATGATGTCAGCTAAGACAGGACCACTAGTGTTTAACTGAAGAGCCTCAGACTTTCGAGGAGATTGAAGCGTACTTAACCTTCCCACTTCTTGGGTCATCAGCATGTTTTACTCTGTTCTGAAAATTCATATATTTAAAAGGTTTAGGGGCCGGGGAGTTAGCTCAGTGGTTCCGGCGCCTGTCTTGCAAGCGCAAGGACCCGGGTTCCATCCCCGGTAACCACATAATAATACTGGGCGTGGAGACCCACATCCAGCAGCAACCAGTACCACATACCACAGTGCCGGGCGTGGTGGCTCACGCCTGTAATCCCAGCACTCGGGAGGCAGAGGCAGGAGGATTGTGATGTGAGTTTGAGGCTGAGCTCAGGGCCAGCCTGAACCACAAAGCGAGACCCTGTCTCCAAAAACCTAAAAAAAAAAAGGTTTAGCAGCCAACTCAGTGGTTCCAGCATCCGCCTGGCAAGTGCAAGGTCCCGAGCTTGATCCCCGGTGCCACATATCATAATGCCAGGCATGGTGGCTCACACCTGTAACCCCAGCACCACGAGGCAGAGGCAGGATTGCTGAGTTGGAGGCTGGCCTGGACTGTATAGTGAGTTCAAGGCCGTCGGAACTACAAAGCCAAGACACTGTCTCAGAAAACCAAAAAAAAGACCATAAATTAGTTTTCGTAGCATAGTTCAGCCTCTCAGTGATTTGAGTGTGTGGCCGTGGACTGGATGAGTGTGTGCACCCCAGTGTGAGGGTTATTTTTTGTTGTGTTAACACTGCTCTCCTTTATTCAGTTCTGTTCAGAATAGTGAACGTGGCAAAAAAATCGGAAACGCCGTGGTCACAACCAGCCGGAGTGTGGCACAGACAGGAAGAGCTGTTGGTAAGGCGTGCGGTAGCCGGGAGCAGAGCGGCTCCTCCTGTCTGTTGTCTTCTCAGTATGTGATTGATAAAAAATACCTTTGTAGAAATCTGTGTAGCCCATAATAACTCAGGGTGTTTTCCAAGGTCTTGATACCGTTTGGAAGTCACTGTGATAGCAGGTACTTTGACACATCTGATGGGGAGCAGCAGATAGCTGGGGGTTAGTTCACGGCTCTGCCCCGGGGTGGAAGCCTTTCCTGACTCATCAGGCTTCGTCCTGGGAAGTCTCTCCTGACTCATCAGGCTGTACTAACCATTCTCTATAAACAGCAGCCTTTCCTGGAGTAGGCCGGAGCAGCTGCTGTCTGCTAAGGCAGAGCCACTCGGTAAAGAAAATCAACAACACGCAGTTGTTTTTTTTTAAAGATCAATATATATGAAACTTCTGTAAACTGGTAGAGAAGAGACAAACGAGCAGCAGTGGGAATGAAGGGGGGTGTGGGGGTGCACATCTGCAGTTCCAGGACTTGGGAGGGCTGAGGCCAGAAGTACGCCATCGCAAGGCCTGAACTACACAGTCTCAAAAAAAGGGGGGAAGAAAGAACATCACTACAGATCTTACAGAAATTAAAACGTTAAGGGGATATTGTAAATAATTTTATGCCAACAAACTTGACAATACAGATAAAATACAAAAATTACTTAAAAGACTGAAATTACAAAATGGATGCAATAAGAAACAAAATCTGCAACGCTTTATTAACAAAATGGAATACAAAATTTAAAATCTTGCCATAATATTTTTAATTTGTTTGACATACAAACTAGGCACAATTAGAAGTTAACCCTAGGGCCCCGGAATTTAGCCCAGTAGTTTCAAGGCCAGCCTGAACTACAGAGTGAGACCTGGTCTCAAAAAAAAACAATAATAACGGTAAAATGGAGCCCATGTGCGTGTACACTGACGTGAAGTTGTATGAACGTGATCCTCTCAGAGGCTCTTCTCAGACCTTCACCTCTTCACACGAAGAGCACTCAGCAGGCTCTCTTGGTGTCTCACTCCGGGGACTGGGACGTAGGATGGCAGTACACACAGTTCAGCATGCTGCAGGGAGGGTTCAGTGCAGCCAGGGTGGGCTGGGCAGAACCGTGTTCCTGCTCAGCGCAGCTGCGGTTTAGAGCCTGAAGATTATTTCTCGGACTTTCCATTTAATATTTTGATACAAGTAACTAAACCTGTAGAAAGTAGAACCACAGACAAGGGCATACTACATACCTGAATTTTAGGGATGCTGTTGCCTGTATTTAAACTCTAGGACAAGGTCTCCCATGTTCCTCTGTGTAAAAGTATTGATTTAATTTATATCACTTCACATTAGCCTCAACTTTGGAGATCTTCTTTAGGATAAAATAGCCCTATGGCCGACGAAGTACTGTAGGGCTTTACTGTAACAGTTTTAGATGCCAAAAGCAAATTTCTACCACTCTTCCTACAGGTGGTATTTGTTGTTAACTCAGTGTTTGAGGCAGAGAGTGTGTTAACTCCCTAAGCAATCCAGCTGGTCCTTGTGCACAGCCGCCCTCACTGGCACACTGAGAGATGGCCTAGAGTGCTTCAGCTGGCTCCTACGCCAGAAGCCGTCCCGTTTCCTATGGAGAGGGCTTGTTTTGAAACTAGAAAACATAGGGCTTTATTAACTCCAATTTAGGAGTGTGTGAGTGACTGTCCATCGGCCGGCCTTCGTCTTCCGCGGCTCCCTCGTCAAGTCTGGGTGTCTCCCTCTCCTCCCCCAGGCCAGTCCGTCGGAGGAGCTTTTTCCAGTGCGAAGACAGCTATGTCTTCATGGCTCTCAACCTTCACCACTTCCACCCCCCAGAGTCTCCCCGAGCCCCCCGACGGGAAGCCTTGAGCCGTGGCGGAGGCCAGGCCACCTTAGCTGTGAGTGTTCCAGGCCACCTGTGCCCAGCCTCGCCTCCCCTGCCTGGGGCTGTGGAGGGCTGGACGTGGGGCTGTCTCCGTAGACAGTGCGTTCAGACGTGCATGACAGGCTGCCCGGAAGACGACTGCTCGGGCGTAGCCGGGACCAACTCCAGGGCAACCTTTAAATCGACTGCTTTCCTTTCATTCTGAGCCTGACTAAGACATCCCGTGAACCTTCTAATGAATGTTTAGGTTTTAAGACTGTATATGTGTTTACTTTAGAAAGGTTTTTATGTAAATCTTGTTTTGCCATCTGAATATATAGATGCCCGTGATAATTTATATTTGCTAAAAATTAAGTTATATTACTATTAATTTCTCTAATGTTGGGTGTAAAATGTGCTTATCAAGGTAAAGGACTGTAAATCTAGCGTTTATTGTTTTCCTGAGTTCTAGTACTTTTTAAAATGTATTCCTATCCACAAAACACAAGGATCAGTTCACTCCCCAGAGCTGCAAGTCAGAGCGGGAGTTCTGTGCATGATGTATCTGCCCTTGGGTGAGTGATTTGTTCTTGCCTGACACGCTTGCTCTGAGGCCACTGGGAGTGTCCTGGTGCCAGCCGCACCGCAGCAAGTGGGGGGAGAAATAGCCCATGGACAGTCATAGTGGTACGCAGTGTGACACAAGCAATCTGTGCTCAAGGCTTCAGAGACGCATACATTTGAGTTGTCAGCTCTGGCCATGTTCCACTCTGTGCTAGCGTGTTTTAATTCAAAGTCTGTGCCTTCTTATTCTCCACATAAAGGGTTTCCCGTCACTATTGACAAACTTCTTCCTCCTATTTACAAAGCTTTTCAAGGCACTTGGCCTTCCTGCTTCCCTGACTGAAAATCCTCCTCCTACAATCAGTCCTTGCCTCCTCCTAAAAGTATTTATAAAAGGAAAGCAAAATGACCTATTACTATTAAAGAGCAATCTCAGCTGGGAGTGATGATGTACACCTTTCATCCCCGCACTCTGGAGGCTGAGGCAGGAGGATCACAAAGTGCGCAACTTCGCGTTTTAGCCCTGTCTGAAAAATAAAAGTAAATGCTGGGCATGTAGCTCAGTGTGAAGACCCTGGGTTGAGTCCCCAGTACTACCCCAGAAAAGCAGGGACGAATCTCAGCTAAGCTCACATTTAGTAAAAAACGAGGCAGGAGAAGATGACCATGGCCCTGAACTTTGTCACCCATCCCCAAGATGCCTAGGTTGGGGGTGCCACCTGTTTGCATGTAGCCCCATGCTGCTTTTGCCAGGGGACTGGGGATAAGGTTCTCAGGGGCCTCTGGGAAATTCCCTGGACACAGTCATGGGCCATCTTCTGATAGCTCACCAGAAGGGTGTGTCAGTTGGTGCCACACTTTCTGCAGTGATCGCTGTGGTTTTGTATCCAAAAACTATTTGTGACTAGGCCTGTGGGAGGCAGGCGCACAGACCTCTGCAACCTGTGGGTAGCTTCCCTGCTGTTCAACTTCAAAGTGGTATTTGCAAAGAGGCCCTGGCATGCATATTCCTCTAGACTGTGTCAGGATAATGGCATAGATCAAGAAGAGGAGTAAAGCTATTGGTGTGGAGTAGAAGAACAGGAAAAGTTGCATTTCACAAAGGCTTAGAGTGACTTTGCCGAAGTATTTGGCTCATTCGACCAGTGAGAATAATCTATCCCCAAATCCACTGGCACCTACAATTCTTACTATGTCTAATTTAAGAAACAGGAGCTGTTTACTTCAGCAGCAAACCAGAATGTATGATGTCGTTTCCTCGGGCTTCTCTAGAACTAAGTATTTAATGGTTTTAGAATGACTTCCTTTGGAAAGCCACGGAGCAAGTGAAATAGGACAAGGCAGAAGTGAGAAGTTGTGTGGCTAAGGAACAAAGTACTTAAAATCCAAATGAGATGTTTTGAGAGCAGCATTTAATCTGCTGAAAGTTAGAAGACTTCCTTTAGAAAAAGGTTAGAACTGTAGTCTGCTAGCTTCAAGTTTCTAAGTGAAGCTGTTGCATTACCTCCTTAACAGGCAGGTTTTACTAATGTTTTACATTGTGTGGAGAAGAGCTTGTGAGTTACACCCAGCTAGGCTTTTCCAGCCACTGCTGATCGGGAGCCTGTTAGTGCTGTGTGGGCCAGTGTCCCTGTCTGTAACTGCAGGCAGGTGGCTGTTGACCCTGTTTGGGGAGCCCCTGGGGGCTGCGGCCGCTGAGCATGGCCGGCTGCTGCTTTGGGGCATTTGTGTGCGTTGTCTAGTCAAAGACAGCACACTGCTCACGGCTTCCCTTCCAGGCCCTCCTGCTTCACAGCACTGGAATTGCTTTTCTGTCATTTCCAAAGGCATCCATCCCAAAGGAGAAGGACATCTTCATTCTTTGCATATCTGTCACCGTACCATGACTTCTGCATTCACTGTGGAGAAGTGCTTGCCCTTGTGTGATGGCTCCACATTTAAAGGTTATACATGTCTTAGGGATTGGGTATATTTTGTAAATTTCTAAATACATTTGTATTTCTGTGCTGTTCAAAAGTTTACCTTTTTACTTACACTAATTAATGATATAGAAACTATATATTTAAATCGTGTAAACTTAGGGGTTTTTCCCAGTCTTGTTTTTTTATCAGCTTCTCACACAAACAGTATGCTGCTCAAATTTTTTGTGTGTGCAATATAAACATTTGAACATTTCAGTCAGATACTGAGCCAGAAAAGGTCATGGAAGTTTTCAGAAAGCTTCTGTGTTTATTTTGTTGTTTTCCTGAAATACTAGTATTTTGTAGCTGGAAAAAATAAGATCTAGACTATTTCAAGCCACTTAGTCAATTCCTAAACTTCGGAAGAGTTTGATGAGTAAGTTGACGAGGCACCTAGTGGTTACAAAGCATAGTTTAAATATCTGCATGTCAAGGCTTTCTATAAGTTGTCTCTAAGGAAGTTTACCTGTGTCATATATTCTGATCAGAACGGTAGTTTGGGTTTTTTTTCTTTTACTCTAATAGTTTACAATTTTTCTTTGTTGTCACTGTTAAAATTACAACTCACATCTAATCATACTGAATTGTAAAACTTGTATTGTATCTTAAGGAAAAAGAATAAAACTTTGCTCTTTATCCTGCACACACTTGTATCAGCCCAGTCCTTCTCAATGGCCTGTGTGTGTCTGTGACTCGGGGACCACTTCGCAGTAGATGGCAGTGACTGCTTCATTCTCTAAGCAAGCCACACAGGATGAATGAAGAACTCGGGTGGTCTCCTCCGACACTGCTTTCAGTGTGCCTTGGCTTTGGAGGTGGCCATCAGTAGAAGAAACTAGTTCCTGTGGAGCCCTGAGGAGCCCTGCACACAAAGTGCGAAAGAGATCACTCTTGTCACAGCATCTTACCGTGCCATTGAAAGCCCCCAGAGCCAGCGGCACCCCTTGTTTGCCTTGGGCTGGTAAGCTTCACCACAGCCCAGCATTTCCACTGAGGACTCTAGCACATTTTCATATGTATTCCAGGCACTGTGGTCCCTTTACGACCACCCACAAAACAGCATTCAGATGGTGCTTTGTTCAAGGAGCAACCACACCTGTGACCCAGGCACGTGTTCTAGCCTGAGTAATACTGTAGGAGGAAGTGCCCGTCCCCAGTGTTCTTTGATATGGGTAGGGAAAGCCCTGGAGCTAAGGAGGTGACACAAGGACAGCAGAGCTCCCCCTGCCCACATCTTCCTGCCCTGAGGGCCTGCTCAGGCTGGATCGCGTCACCACGGACAAGCACTGCTTGCTTCCCAGCCAGCTTCGTAACAGCCCCTCCTCCCACGGGGCCTTAGTCACACAGGGTCTCAGAGTCACTGCCAGGGCAGCCTGGGCACGAGAGGGATGCATGTGCCCCTTCCCTTCATCCCATCGTGAGCACGTGGCTTTAGGACCACGCCGATCAAAACAAGACACAAATTAGAACTCAGGTTTTTTCCTATTCCTTGAGAAGTGGCACAGGTACAAACACACCTTAATTTGTTTTGTCCTCTTCCCTTCCTGAGTCCCTTCCCATTTGATTCTTTTTCCATTATTACTATCTTTTTTTTTTTGAGACAAGGTCTCGTTTTGTAGTTCCGGCTGGTCCTGAACTCAGCCTCTAACTCAGCAATCCTCCTGCCTCTGCCTCCCGAGTTCTGGGATTACAGACCTGAGCCACCCCACCCGGCACTGTGCTATGTGGAACTGATTGCTGGTGGGCGTGAGTCACGCCCATCATATTGTATATGGTTACTGGGGATCAAAGCCAGGCCCTTGCACTTGTAAGGCAGGCACCAGAACCACTGAGCCAATCCCTGCCCCCACTAATATCTTTCTTTGCTCTTTGTTTATATACTGGATTTCTCATAACAAGAAACTTTGCGATATATAAGCATAAGCATCTGATTTATTCTATGTAACATGGTCCCAAGGTGCATCCATTTTCCTACATGATTCAAATGTATCCTTCTTTATGGTAAAGTAATACTCTGTGGTGTGTAAAAACATTTTCTTTATCCATTTATCTGTTGTTGAGCATACAGGCTGCTTTCAAGATTTAACTATTGTGAATTGTGCTGCTATTAACATGAATATGAAAGGATCAGTACAATACAATGTGTCTACCTCTGCAGGGAAGATACCTAGAAAGAGGGATACCTAGAAGCTGAGTCCAATGAAATTCTAAATTTAGGGTTTTGAGAATCTACACTGATTTCCATATGGTTGTACTCGTTTACACTTGTACCAACAACGGAGATTCTAGTATTTTTTTAGTTCTTTGGTCTAGATATCATTAGTTCTCTGTCTGAGGAATAGCTGGCAAAAGTTTTCCCGTTCTGTAAGTCTGTCTCTCCACTGTGTAGGTTGTCTGTTTTGCGGTGCAGTGTTTTAATCTGCCGTCATCACATTTGTTAATTCTCAGGACTATTTCCTGACCAGGGTTCTGTTCTGAAAGTCCTTGCCTATGCCTGTGATTTCAAGGAGTACCTTCCTGCAGATTGTTTGTCTTTTAACATTGAGATCTTCAGTCCATTTCTATTTCAGTTTAGTACATGGTAATAGACAAGGGTCTAGATTTAAGACTCTGCATATAGATAGATTTCCTGGCACCATTTATCAGAGAGACCATCTTTCCTCCAGTGTATGTTTTGGCCCCTTTGTCAAAGGTCAGATAGCTGAATGCGCTTCTTCCTCTGTTCTGTTCCACTGATCCATAGGTCTTTCCAAGGTAGTGCCTTGCTGCTTTCTCACTTAGCTTTATGACAGACCTTCACACCCAGGATCGCTTCTGCTCTTCTAGGCCTGGGCATGAGAGGATTGCTTTCTCCAGTTCTATGAAGAATGCTGTTGGTATTTTGTTTGGGATTGCATTAAATCTGTGTATCAGTTTTGGAAGTATGTCCATTTTGACTATAATGATTCTGCTTATGCAGGAATGGGATCTCTTTCCATTTATTGATATCCTCGGTGATCTCCTTTTTCATCGTGCTGTAGTTTTCATTCTAGAGGTCTTTCTTTTCCTTAGATTAATAAAAACAAATGGTAAATTTTAGATAAATATAAAATGTTAACCTTCATCATAGAGAATTTGTACCTGTATATGATATATCTTGCTTCTTAAGTTCTTAAGTATTTAGTTTTTCTTGGTGCTACCGTAAATAGTACTTTTGTTTCCTAATTTCTTTCTCAGTAAGGTCATTATTGGCATGTAAGAAAGATATTGATTTTTTTTTGTGTTGACTTTGTATCCTGCTACATTGCTAAATCTGAGTATTCAAGGAATCTTTCAGTGGATTTTTGGGGGGAGTCTTCTATGGAGAGGATTATGTCACCTGCAAAAAATAAATTTAGCCAGGTATTATGGTGCATGCCTGTAATACCAGCACTAGGGAGGCTCTCCCTTCTACATATACCCTGTCTCAAAAAAATAATAATAAGGGCCAGGGATTTAGCTCAGTGGTTCCAGCGCCTGTCTATAATACTGGGCGTAGAGACTCACGCCTACCAACAATCAGCACTGCATACCACAGTGCTGGGCACAGTGGTCACGGCCCCTGTAATCCCAGCACTCAGGCAGGAAGATTGCTGTGAGTTTGAGGCTGAGCTCATGCCCAGCCTGAACTATGAAGCGAGACCCCGTTCCCCACCCGTCCAAAAAAAATAGTAATAACAATTATTATTATTTGACTTCTTCCTTTCTTATATGTACCGTTTTTCTTTTTCTTGCCTAATTGCTCTTACTAATGTTTCAGATGTTGTATTGAGCAACACTTGTGACAGTGCACATCCCTGTCTTGTTCCTGATTTTAAAGGGAAAAACTTTCAGTGTTTCCCTATTTAGTAAGGTCTTTGCAGTAGGTTGGTGTAGGTGGCTTTAGAAGTTTGAGATAACTATTTTCTCAGCATTTTCATAACAATGAATGTTGGATTTTTTTTTTTCCCCAGAGGCTTTTTCTGTGAGATGATCATGTGATTTTTATTCTTCCTTCTGTTTATCCGATACATTTATATTACAGAGATGAAGCCTACATGCTCCAGCTGTATGATATTTTCGATGGATTTGCTACACTGTCTGTAAATATCTTCTTCAAGATCTTTGCATTTCTATTGGCTGGATCATTATCTGGTTTTAGAATCAGAACAGTGGTAGATTCCAGGAATAACTTTGAGAGTGAGTACCCCTTCCGTACCAATTGCTTTTGTTTTTCCAATTGCTGTTACAGGCTTTGCAGAGTATTGGTGTTAGATCTCACCCAATATTTTTGTAGAATATTACTGCTTTGGTTTCATTTCCTGTGATTTTTGTATCTTATTATCTTTAATTCTGTTTTGGTGACTCATATGTATCTAATCTGTCCACTTGTTGTGAGTCCCCAATTTACTGGCACACAGGTTTGTGAAGTATTAATCTAAATTACAACAGCAATCTCCATTGTGATTTCAACTTTTTCATTTTTAATTGCATTGACTTCAATCTTTTTCTTTTTTGCTAAGATTGGGTGTGGGGTTGTGGGGTTTTTTTACATTTTTTTAAAGTCTTATTTTCATTAATTTCTGCTCTAGTCTTTATGATTTCTGTCCTTTGGATCTTTCTTGTTTTTCTCGGACCTTGAGGTGCACAGTTAGTTTATTTATTTAGCCTTACTATTTCTCTGATGTGGACATTTATAGCTATAACCTTCCTTCTTAGGACTGCTTTCATTGTTTCCTGTAAGTTCTGGCATGGTGCATTATCATTTAGTTCTAAAAGCTGTCTTATTTCTTCCTTGATTTCTTCTATAACTGATTATTTAAGATTGTATTAATTTCTGTGCACTTGCTTAATTTGTGTTTTCTTTTGCCATTGATTTCTAGAGTTTCACTGTGTTAGGATTTAATAATACACATGGTCTAATTTGCTATTTTACTTTTTTTTTGAGACAGGGTCTGGCTTTGCAGTTCAGGCCAGCCCTTAGCTCACTATGTAGCCCCGTGCAGTCTGGAACTCACAGCAGTCCTCCTGCCTCTTGAATGGTTTGTGGTCACCGTGACGAGAGGTCGAACCCCAGCCCTTGTGCTTGAAAGGCAGGCACTAGAATCGCTGAGCTAAATCCCCGGGCCTATTTTACAGTTATTTAAGCATGCTTTATTGGCTAATATTTTATCTATTTGAGCGTTACACATGCTGCTGAGAAGAAATGAACAATGTTGTTGCTGGGCAGAACACTATATATCTGGTAAGTCCATTTGTTCGAAAGTTTTGTTCAACTCTGATGTTTCTTTGTTGATTTGGGGTGGGTTTTTTTGGTCTAGTTGATCAGTTTTTGACCATGGGATACTGAGGCCCCAATTATAATTGTTTGTCTATCTGGCTTTTTATGTCCAAAGGTACTCGGTTTATGAAGTTGTGTTTCACTGTTCACTGTGTACATGTTGGTATCTCTGCCTGTTGCATTGTTCCCTTTACTGACCTGAAGTGCTGTTGTCTGCAGACTAAGATGAAATGACCTGGTTTGCTTCTTCTGATGAGTTTCGAAGTATACTTTGTCTAAAAATAGGGTGGCTGCTCCTACTTGCTTTGGAGAGAGGTTCCTATTGCAGGGAGTATTGTCTTTTATTCTTTGATTTTCATCTATGAATGTCCTTTTGCATTAAATATGTTTCTCGTATACAGCATACCACTGAGTTTTGTTTCTTGATCCAGTCTGTAAATCTGTGTCTCGATTATGGAATGGAGACTATCGTGTAGGGAGTTGTGACTGACACCTGCTGACTGACTCCTTCACGTCACTGCTTTTCCTGTAGCTGATTCCTTTCCTTTCCTTTCCTTTCTCCTCAACTTCTCATCCTACCTGGTATATTCATTTTATTAGACCTTTTATCACTGTTAGGTTGTGTCACATTTTAGGGCATCCTTGAGAAATTGAAGTTCTGGATTGGTGGTCACAAATTTTAGGTGCTCTGTATCATGGAAATAATCTTACTTCTGCAGTTTTAGAAATATTTTTACAAGCTATATCAATATGGTTTAGAAATTCCTTTCTTCAACAACAGATTTTATGTCATTTATGTTGTCTTCTAATTTTTCACTCATTCCAGAGTGAAAAGAGCAGATAGTCCAGCTGTTGGGTCCATTTTTCGTGTGACCTCACTGTTTTAAGGTACCTTTCATGAATCCGGCACCGACAATATCTTGTTCTCTAGCTCTGACACTGTCTTCACATTGGTCTCTTCTCCTGTTCATACTTTCAAGAGGGTTTTTAATCTGAATTTGTTTAGGACCTTTTTACAGATTCTAATTCTTCCTTTTTGTCTCACTATGTAGTTCAGGCTGGTCCTGAACTCACCATGTAGCCCAGGCTGGCCTTGAACTCACGGCAGTCCTCCTAACTCAACTTCCTACATGAGGAGTACAGGCATGTGCCTCTGAATCTGGCTTCTAATTATTTTTTACTGGTCATCTGTGTTTTGTATTACTCTGGTTGGCTCAACTAGCTTTTTATTAGTGTCTTCTTTAAATGTGTCATTTTGTTTTTCAGGCCTATTATCTGTCTAGTTAAATCATTTGTGAATTTACCATGCGCCTTATCGGCCTTTTTGTTAACTCTCTTATCCTTCTGAATAATCAGCTGTATAGCTTTTGCTTTCCTCCTCTTCAATGCCCAAGGATCAGCTTTGGAGGAGTTGGGAGTTTTGGAGCTTTTTGGCTCTGTGCGGTTGCTAGCAGTCAGTTGCTGACACAGGCAAGGCTTGTAAGAGAATGAGCAAGGCTTGTGGCATTGGGACCAGAGCAGAGCAGGTGTACAGTGGGGAATGATGAGCCTGCCTTTTCAGATGAAGCAGCTCAGTTCAGGGAGCAGAGTTTGAGTAAGAGGCACTCTGACCCAGGCTGCCGTGTGACACCACATCTGAGCCCCACAGCTTCCCAGGCCATTGCTCCGGCCTCTGCCGTGACCCCTGGTGGGATAATTTCCAATCTCTGCACCACTGCAGTGCCCCTGTGAGTCACACAGCGGCCCTTCAGTCAGACGTGGTTTTAAATCAAAACAGTTGTGGGGTTCTTCCAGCCTGCTGTCGGCATAATCAGCAGCCCAGCCTCCCACACCACCCTTCCAGTTTGAGCACTATTGAGAGAATCTGTAACACGGTAATCAGAGCCAGCCCCAGCTGCTGTCCCACCTGAAAGTCCGCCTGGGCTATGCAGACTGCTGGGTTCACCACCTACAGAGCACTACAGAGTGCTTCCCTGTCTCCTAGATGCAGCTCAGTTCTAGTGAGCTTGTCCAGCATGCACAAGGCCCTACAGACAAAAGCGAAAGTGACAAGGAGAAAACAGCCCTCCTATGTTGTCCATCTTACTCGGGTGTGAAAAATGGAGGAGCACGTGAAGCATGCACGCAGTGACGCAGCCATGAAGCAGACATTCACTGAGCCACAGCCCAGGTGAGCAGGAGGGCACGGCTAGCACCGGAAAGCCCTACCTCCCGCATCTCTCTACGTCATTCCTCTTTTCCTCCCAAAGGAAAATTCCTCCTCCTCTTCTGACTTGTGTAATACCATGTGTGTTTGGTTTTGTTTCTTTGAGACAGAGTCTCACTGTCAGGCTGGCCTTGAACTCAAGACTGCCTTCTGCATCAGCTTCCCCAGTGCCGGGATTACAGGTGTGCACCACCGTACCTGTGACCTGGCTTTAACAGCTTTTTCTTTTTTTTTTTTTTTTGAGTTGGGGTCTCACTTTGTAGTTCAGGCTGGCCCTGAGCTCACTACGTAGCCCAGGCAAGCTTCGAGCTCACAGCAATCCTCCTGAGGGCATGAGCCACCACGCCCAGCACTGTGACATATGGTGCTGATTGCTGGTGGCCATGAGTCACCATGTGCAGTTTTATTGTATGTGGTACCAGGGATCAAACTCAGGACCTTGCACTTGCAAGGCAGGTGCTGAACCACTGAGGTAAATCCCCTCAATGGCGTAATATGACTTCTATGAATGTATCCCAACATCACAGCTTCATTTTTACATGGTTTCAGCTTCACGTGCATCAAATCACACCGCTTATCTGATGTCCTCAGCTGTTGAGCTGCGATCTGCGAGCTCATGCTCAGCGTTTCCCGGTGCTGGGCCAGGTGCAGCTCCGTCCAGCCAGCCGGGTCCGGCCGATGTGCACAGCAGAGCTGCTCTGGCCTTCCCGGTGCGCGTGACCCACTGCACGTGGACACTGTGGCCCGGGGCCAGACGCAGGCGGGAGCCATGGCTCCTGGGAAGATGCCCACGTCAGTGACAGCTGGTGACACCCTGCTTTCAAACTCTCCAGCACAGACGGGTGTTCCCACTGTACCACCTCACTTCCACAGTTGCTGTATTCCACCATATTCAGAATTTCTGCCAGCCTGGTGAATATTTCATTGTAGGTTTTCAGTGGCATTTCCAGAGTACAAATAAGGTTACTTCCACGCCCACTTAGGTGCCCATTTTTGCACTGTTTAGTACCCACTATTCTATTGGGTTGACTGCTCTGAGTTTTTATACACACTTCTGTATGCTGTCAATCTATGGTGCTATGACAAAATATGACAGCCAGTAATTTGCAGAACAAATCTATTTCTCCAGAGCCACAGTGCGGCGGCTGTGGGGCAGCACGCCAGCCAGAGGACACCACGCATGTGCCTCAGTTGCTCTGGGGCACAGCACTGACCTTACAGACGCAGCACTGCCACGGAGCCGACGCATCTAACCTGGCCGAAAATTTTCTTAATGCACTTCACAACACGAAGTGTTTATACAAAAAGTCCAGCTGCAGCTAACACACAGCTTGTCATTTCTATTCAGTCACCCACGGGGTGTATTCTAAAACGTAACAGAAAGACTTGTACTTGCTCCAGAGAAATGTTACGGTGCTGTAGGTCAGAGGAGAATTTGGGAAGCGGCCTTTCCGCTTGCCTGCCCCGTCTGGCCCTGGAATCACGAGGAGCACGTCCTGGGGCTCCGAAGGCACACACCGCGGGACTGACCCCGCTGGCCTGAGCTGGCCTCTGTGCAGACCGCCACCTGGAAAGCAGAGCCCTGGCGCCGCCCGATTACTTACTGCGCGCCATCCAGTGCAACGGGGAGAGGAATGGCTGTATTCTGTGACACCCACTTCATGGTCATTAAAGCGACAAGGCCAGCAGAACGGGAATTTTTTAAACTTAGATATCCCACAGCCTTTACGTTTTCCCACCAATGAGAGCGCGCTCAATTTTCAGCTGGAAACTTTTTGAGTGGTTTCACGTGTCCTGCGTGTCTGGGCGTCCTCCTGAGATCGGCTTCCGAAGCTCATCGCCTTCTCCCCGGAAGGGCGGCCGTGTTTCTGCGGCGTCCGATAGAACCCACTGGGGTCCCTAGGTCTCCCGCCTGGACCGGCTGTGCGCGGGCACCATAAGGCCCGCTGGGTTTGGCAAGCAAGCCCCGGCCGCAGCCCCGTCTGCCGACACTGACGTGGGCATCTCCGCAGGAGCCCTGGCTACCGCCTGCGTCTCCACGTGCAGTGGGTCACGCGCACCGGGAAGGCCAGAGCAGCTCTGCTGTGCACATCGGCCGGACCCGGCTGGCTGGACGGAGCTGCACCTGGCCCAGCACCGGGAAACGCTGAGCATGAGCTCGCAGATCGCAGCTCAACAGCTCAGGCCCGCATGGTCCCCTGGGCCGAGACCCCAGGCCGGAGGCCGGAGGCAGAGCCCAGGCGCGTCGGCGGCGGTGGACACGCGCTGCGGAGCGCCTGGCGGCCGGGAGCCGGAGGCGGCTTCCCGCAGGGCCGAGGTCGCACGCCGGGGCAGTGAGGTCTGAGAGCAGGCGCCGCGCCGCGCGGCCGGGGAGGGCGCAAAGAGGCCGCCCGCCGGGGAGACCAGGAGCGCGGCGCGGCGCAGGCCGGCAGCCGAGGGGCACGCGGTGGAGAGCCTGCAGCTCGCCCATCGGGGCTCCCGGGGGAAAAGGCGCCGGCCACGAACGCGTGCCCGGAGGCTGCCGCCCCGTGCTGTGGCTTCACCTGGGCCGCAGGCTCCCGCGGGGCTCCGGCTCGTGCGCTCCGCCCTCGGCCGCGTCCTCCCGAGCGGCTCCCGGCTTCCGTCCCGCTCAACAGCCGAGCAGAGCGCGTGCGCGACCCGGCAGGCGGGCGAGGCCTCTTCTGCCGCCCAGCGACCTCTCTGGAGCAGTGCAGCAGCAGTGCCGCGCGGAGCCGCAGCAACACGGGTCTCCAAGCTGCGCTGCTCCAAATGCCTGGATCTTCTACAGGTGGTCGCCCTGCATTTAAAACGCACTAAAGGGCCAGAGATTTAGCGTCTGCCTGGCAAGCGCCAACGTCCTGAGTTCGATCCCCGGTACCACAAAGAACATACCTCAGTGCTGGGTGTGGTGGCTCAAGCCTGTAATCCCAGCACTCGGGAGGCAGAGGAAGGTAGATTGCTGTGACTTTGAGGCTAACTTGGACTACATAGTGAGTTCAGGGCCAGCCTGAACTACAAAGCGAGACCTTGTCTATAAATAAGGCGCACTAAAAGGTAACCACTTGCCCGGTGAGATGGCGTATGCCACCCTGCTACTATTAGGAGGCTCTCAAACTTGAGGCCAGCCTATATAATTTAGTCTGTCTCAAAAAAAATCAATGAGTAGGGGCCGGGATATAGCTCAGTGGTTCCGGCGCCTGTCTTGCAAGCGCAAGGACCCGGGTTCGATCGCCGGCAACCACATACAATACTGGGCGTGGAGACTCACGACCAGCAGCAACCAGTACCACATACCACAGTGCCGGGCGTGGTGGCTCACGCCTGTAATCCCAGCACTCGGGAGGCAGAGGCAGGAAGATTGCTGTGATGTGAGTTTGAGGCTGAGCTCAGGGCCAGCCTGAACCACAAAGCGAGACCCTGTCTCAAAAAAAAAAAAAATCAATGAGTAAAAGATTAAAAGGGTAGGGGTAGGGGTACAGTGTAGTGTAGAATACCTCTAAGTTCAGTGTTACCCCCCCAAAAGGAAAAAAAAAAATCCTTCAGTTTTTAGTTTTTTGACACAGGGTCTCACTTTGTAGTTCAGGCTGGCCCTGAACTCAGCAATCCTCCTGCCTCTGCCTCCCAAGTGCTGGGATTACAGACGTGCACCACCATGCCTGGCATTGTGGTATGTGATAGTGATTGCTAGTGGCCGTGAGTCAGTATGCCCAGCATTGTTGTATTTAGTTATCAGGGATCTAATGCAGGACCTTGGGCTGGCAAGGCAGGCCTGAGCTAAATCCCCAGCCCTACACTTAAACTACTGAATGTAAATAATAATTATACTAGCGCTGGGGATTTGGCTTAGTGGTGCTGCCATCTGCCTTACAAGTGGAAAGTCATGAGTTTGACCACTGGTACCATAAAAAATAAAACTGTAAATAGTAATTATACTATAAAATGAATCTTAGTCTAAAACAACAGCATTTATTGCTGTAGGATCTGTGTGGACAGGGACGGTGGTGAGGATCCGTCTGTGGCCAGCAGTATGAGCTTCCACCCTGCATGGCCATGCATGTGCCGCAGCGACACCGCCCTGCACTGCAGGGCTGCGCTGGCCGGGTGCGAGGTCCCAGAGCTCTCTGGCGCGCCGCAGCCTTCTCCACTCGTGCCGTGCAGGTAGGCAGGACAGTGTCCTGGGGCTTAACGTGCACTCCCTCTGAGCGCTCGAGTGGCTGTGTGGGTCAGGGCAGGCGCCAGAATGTCTCTTCCTTACTTACCAGCAGAAATTCTTCTGTGTTCTCCATACTGACCCCAACACCCACAAAGTAAGAGAGAGAAAACTCCAACTCTGGACAGCAGAGACTCTGCCTCCAAATAAAAAATTAAAAGGAGACAGTGTTGCTCAGTGTTGGAGCACTCACTTGCATAGCTTGACCAAGGTCCTGGGTTCAATCTTCAGTACCAAAAAAAAATTTTAAGTTTGGCCATGTTTAACAAAGAGAAAGCTCCCACTCATCCCATTAGAGAGGATAAAGGCACGAAAGTAGCTGACTGCAAAACTGCCTGGTTAGACTGCGGGATCATGAAGGAGTTTCTAGGGGTTGGCCTCCGCGCTTCTTTCTTTAGGAATAGCCAGGGACGCGGTCGCAGTGGAGGCAAGTGGATACACTGGGATGGCTATTAGCTGAGGCTGCAGTTCTGGTTTTCCTGTGAAACAAGTAACCGAATGGAGGAGGACCGGCGGAGGTTTCCACTTGTTACAAAGGACACACTTTCTGAGACTCCCATCTAGTTGCAGATAGCCAGTATGGAGATGTGACACGTTTCCTGCTGCAGAGGCCCTGCTGTGGAATGGCCGGCCAGACTTCACACCCTGACTCTTTCACACTTCCCTAAGAAGCCCTTTGCACCCATCTGTTCTCATTCAGCATTTCCCCAGCTATTCACAGAAAATCGCTACCCTCCAAAGCACCGACCATCTCAAGACCAGTAAGAATGCTCAGTACAACGATCAGAACAGCTCCACAGAATGCCAGTGTGCCACCAGGTCTGACCAGCGCCGACCTAGGCAGAGCTACTCCACCCGACAGTCCGCCTTGGCCACAGAACACAAGTTCTAGCCTATGCTATGCTTTTCCACACTCATACCTATGAAAAAGTACAGGCCACCTCATTCAGCATACCTCCTGGAAATCCAAGAGCTATTCTCCTTTTCCTTTTTTCTTCATTTGTAATAAAACTTCCCTAACATTAAAAAAAAACAGAAACAAAAAAAGAAAACCCTACACACAGTAACATTACTAACAATGCTAACAAATAATTGTAACTATAGATTGTACTAAGTTTCAGGAACATGGCTACTAATGGGCAGGCAGCATATACTCCATGGACACACTAGACAAAGTATGATCCATGTGCTCCGCAAGCCAGGGCAGAAGGACTTGAGATTCCCTCACATTGCGTAGAACAACCCACAATTTAAAACATGAATTGTTAGTTTCTTGAATTTTCCATTTTGTACTTTCAGATTAAAGTTGACTTCAGATAACTGGAACTGCAGAAAATGAAACCACTAGTAAAGGGAGACTACTGTGTATATCTCAAACAAAATTTTAAAGAAATCATCTATAACCAGCAATAAAACCCAAACTAGGAGCCAGGGATTTAGCTCAGTGGTTCCAACATCCGCCTGGCAAGCACAAGGTTCTGAGTTTGATTCCAGGTACCATATACCAAATGCTGGGTGTGGTGGCTCACACCGGTAATCCCAGCAATCCCAGCACTCGGGAGGCAGAGGCAGGAGGATCGCTGTGAGTCTGAGGCTAGCCTGGGCTACAGAGCTCAGGGCCAGCATGAACTACAAAGCGAGACCCTGTTTCAAAAAACTACCAAAAAAAAAATGAAATCCAACCTAAATGCAGTTATGCCATTCCCATAACAGAAGAAAAACAAGTTCTGAATATATACAATTTATTTAATAAATTAATGTCATTCAAAATACAGTGCCAGAACATTATGCAGTTGAACATGCTAGCAATGTTTGTCATGAAGCACCTGTGCTCACGTTAGACTGGCGGCGCCCACTACTGCCAGTGGTTCCTGGAGTTAATGCCAGAGCAGCACTATCACCTGCTCTTCTGCACACCTTGTGCAGGAAATTCCTGAACAGTTCATCTTCCTAATCCTACCCCCCAACACACACACATCAGGTTAAAAAAAAAAAAAAACACACCCTGACAGCTAACAGAAACCTACACACAATCACTCTACAGTAATGCTTGTTATTAAATTAGATGTGATGACCTGGTTGACCCACTCTACATCTTTACGATGGAGAACTACAGCAGCAGCAGGTAGTTATATGCATGAGCCAATGTTAATGTAATACAGAAGTGGAGACATTTACTGATGAAAGCTCCACGGACCCGCACAGTGAGGGGCCAGCAATTTGTGTTGCAAGCCCGGCAATTTTAGTCCATACCTGGTAAATGACCAGTTGGCTGGACAACCTGTATTCTAGAAAGACAAGTATAAGTTAGTGGAAAGAGAATACATGCACCTAAGTAGGGTTAGACTGATCCTGCAGTCATACCTTCCCCTGTGTGACACCATAAAAGAATGGAAGATCTTCCTCTGTGATAGCGCAGGACTCACAGACCTTTCTATACCAACATGGACATTAGTGTTAAGTGCAGCAGAATTAATTACACTGGAACAACTGTATTCCAGAACTTCAGAACAGAAGCACAGGAATGAAATACATATACTAAAATAACCTCAGCACAGTTTGGGATATACCACACTAGGAACAGGAAACTACTCTTATAAGTGAACTTTTGAACTGTACATACACAGGGCTAGCAACGTTAGATAACCAGACTCTCGTGTTCTCAGGATACACATAGAAGTTTCTCAATTATTGAATAACCTATTTCATATTATGGAAGCATATCTTTCTGTAAGACTCACTGATATATATTATACTGATACAAATATTAAGTAGGGCATAAAAATAAAATTTATCAAAGATAGA
The DNA here is from genome assembly GCA_004026965.1 of Petromus typicus. Taxonomy (NCBI): domain Eukaryota; kingdom Metazoa; phylum Chordata; class Mammalia; order Rodentia; family Petromuridae; genus Petromus; species Petromus typicus. The sequence goes on from PVIR01015892.1 coordinate 32,419, forward strand.
TTTTTATGTACTCATATTAAGTCTTTTCATAGCCTCTCTTCTTTAGCAAAGAAAATGACAAAGCACATGAATCAGGTCTTGCTCCCTGAACTCCCAACTATACAGGTGGAAGGGCAACCATCTCTCCATCCAGTTCAAACTCCTCGGTCCCGTCTGGTGAAAACAAGTAAGTTGGTGGTTTCCATGGAGACTCCTCAAGGCAAGAGGGATAAAGTTTCCCCACAGTACATCGAAACTCTCTCCCGAGGTCCCACAGTACGCGTTCAGATATGTGCTGCCGTAGAGACCACCGGTCCAGTTCCAGATCATACTGGTAGGTGACATATTTAGCTCGCTCATTTAAGTGGGTTTCTCGCATAAATACGCAAAGAGAATTTGAGATCACAACAGCTCTAACACAGGGGTCGGAGTACCGCTTAGCAGGGATGCTGGCGGCCATTTTCCACTCATTTTTATTCACATCGTAAATTTCCACAGTCACTGAGGACCCATCCATAGTGCCAGATGGTAGTCTTATGCCAGAATTGGTAGCAATATGTAACCCTCCAATGTAGAAAATTTTATCACCAAAAGCTGCAGCTGAAGCAAAGGATCTGCTGGTCTGTCTCATGGCCATTTCTACCCAAGAATCAGACCTTGGGAAGTAACAGTACATGAGGTTTAGTGTCATCACATAAATACAGTCGTGGACCACAACTGCTGCGCTCCACTGCCAAGCACAAGGCAAAGGGCTGACCATGGTCCACTCGTCCTTCTCAGTGTCGTATCTTTCCACAGTCCTCCGATTAAGTTCTCCACCTACACTGTCACCTCCAATTGCATAGATATAGCCTTCGCAGCAAACCAAAGACGGCTTTATGCGGACGAAGAGCATTGGAGTCTTCGGAAACCAGGTATTCTGCTGTGCATCGAACCAATAGAAGCAATTCACAGTTCTGAAGGCGGTCTGAAGTTTACATGTTTTACTGTGATTTGTTTTTGTGTTTTTCAGAGGAACCTGACCCCCTGCTATATAGATGTCATTATCCGGGGTTACAACTGTTCCAACCTTATGCAGATCAGCTGGTGGGCTGCAAAGCTTGTAAACTTTTTCTGCTTGGGGGCTGTAACAGACAGAGGAATAAAGACTACAAGGATTCTCTGAAGATGCTTCAATGAAAATCATCATCTCCTCTTTAGTCATCCCAAGTCTTGGTTTGAAAAACTTGGGCATGGACTTATAGAGGCCTTGAACCACCACAGACTTATCGTTGGGGGGCAGGCCCTGAAACCACGCTCTCTGCGTCACTTCGGAAAGCGCGTCGATTCGGATCTGGCTGAGAACCGAAGACAGATACTGGGATCGTGACTCTGTGTTGTACTCCAGCCACAGCATGGCGGCTTCTCGGACAGTCTCCTCCTTTTCCACATTTAAGTTGTCACTACTGAGAATGTCTGTCAGCAGCTCGTGTGACAACTGCATGAACGCCTCCTGGCGGTAGACGGCGGTGAACTTGTGCTCCACCATTCTCTTAGCACTCTGTTTTAGCTCTTCACAACTGAAGAGGTCAGCAAAGCTCAACAGTCGCACACAATTCTCCGCGTTTATTTTTTTAATCAAATATTCTCGGCAACGTTGTAACACATCTTCTACCTAAAATTAAAAAACATAAAGAAAGAACGTAAGGGCAGAACAGACCAAGTTTACTTATTTTTATGGTGCTGGAGACTGAGCTCAAGACGCGCACGTTCCAACCCTCAGCCGGCCCAGCCCCGCACACTTCATTCTATTAAGATGTCTCCCATAAGGACAAAACCAGAGGTGTGTGTGCGGTTCTGCATTTTTCTTATCCAATGGCCATGATAACTGTCCTAGTCAATATACCATTAAACAGCCATTAAAAAACAAATCAAATTCCCCGAAAGGGTAGTGACAGAGGTTCACGTGTAAGTTACACTCTTCTATGCTAAACATTTAAAAAGGGAACAAGAGACACGTACATAGAAAACAGCTTAAATATATGAACCAAACATAACTTTTTGTTTACTTCTTACTACCTCAATATAATCCCATTACCATTATGAATATTTAAACGATAATTTCTATAAAAATCTTACATTTTCCCATAAATAATACTGTGTACAGTAATGTGTTAAACTCTAAAAACATAAGAAATCAAAGCAGTTAAATTTAATTTGGAATTACTTTAACTTGAAATCTAAGTTCTTGGGTATACTAGGCAGAGTGTGATATTAGTACTTATCTTTTGATTAACTGTTTCATGAAACTATTTACTGACTAAACAAATCCTATTCTTTTTCCCTTTCACTTTTTCTTTTTTGCAGAACCAGGAATCAAACTCCGAACCACACATGTGCCAGGCAGGCAGTGGAACCACTGAACTATATCCCCGGACCCCCTTTTACATTTTTAAAGAGAAAACTTGTACGTCTGAGACTCTACAGTAGGAAAATCACAGTGAGCAGACACGCCCCGTGGCACGCCGTTTGTGGGGCGAGGGATACCTGCCTGCAGAAAGCAAGCTGTCTCATACAGCTGCTCCACGGTGCTGTCACTCACTGCCAGGCTCCCTGTGTACGCATACGTGATTACTGTCTGCAAGGTGGCGGCGTCCACGTTCCTCAAATGCACGTGTGTCTGCTTGCTCTCACTCAGTCCGCTCATGAACATGGCCCTGCAGCAGGGAGGGAAAGCTCAGCTCAGGGATTCAGTGCGACAGAGATGTGGAGGTGAAGGGAAGACTTCGGCTGTGGGGACACACAGTCCAGGGCCGCAGTCACGCCCTGCCCAGGCACACCGGGGTGCTCCTCAGCGGTGATGCAGACTAAGCACCACCCCCTCAGCACCACCTGCTCACAGCTGGGAAGGGTGCTGCACACCTGGAGCCGCAGCGTTTTCAGAGGCTGAGGCAAGAGGGTCACAAGCTCACGACAGGCCTGGGCAATCGAGGGACCGAGACGCAGCTCAGGCAGTGCCAAGGCCCTGGGCTCAATCCCTAACACAGCAACCAAACAGGAGCAAACTCGTCTCTGGCTTGGGCTGCTTAAGGACAGAGAAACAAGGCAGGCACTCAAATGGGAAAACACACAGTACAACTGCACTGTCTTAGGGGCACATGTAGAAGGCAGGCCCGTGCTGGGCACGGAAGTGAGACGAAGGCTGAGCAGCAGTCACGTCACAGGTGAGCTCTGAAATGAGAACGGGCTGAGCACCCTGGGGATGCATGGCAGCTGTGGGTCCTGGGTCCAAACCTCAGGAGCCACAGCAAGTCAAGGATGAGCCACAGCTAGTGTGATAAAAGGTACTACAGGACGAGGACACCCACAGACTCCATGAGCCAAAGGCTGGAGACCAGAACACTGGGGACGAGACCACAGCAATCATCTAGAGGAGCAGCGAGAAGGCCTGCAGGAAGGCTCCAGAAATGGACAGCCTCCACGAGGGACCACCAGGCCTATACTCCAAACAGAAAGAATGAGATGGAGAGGATAGCACACAAGGAGCATCAAGGCTACTTCCTTATTTTCAATTAAGGACATGAAAAAATACTGTTAAGACTCAGAAAAATACTGTACAACCAAAAGGGACAGTTACTCTGAGGAAAACGATGTTAGATTTGGGGGGTTTTTTTAGGTTTTTTGAGACAGGGTTTCACTTTGTGGTTCAGGCTGGCCCTGAGCTCTGCCTCAAACTCACATCACAGCAATCCTCCTGCCTCTGCCTCCTGAGTGCTGGGATTACAGGCGTGAGACACCACGCCCGGCACTGTGGTATGTGGTACTGGTTGCGGCTGGGGTGAGTCTCCACACCCAGTATGGTATGTGGTTACCGGGGATGGAACCCGGGTCCTTGCGCTTGCAAGACAGGCACTGGAACCACCGAGCTAACTTCCCGGCCTGATTTTGGGTATTTTTTATCTAAGGGCAACTGTGTCAAATGGAAATAATATAATCAAGTGAGATTAGTAGAGTATTGCAGGTTAAGCATCAATGCAGTGGATTATAAATTAAAAGACAGCTAAATTGGGGGCCGGGGAGTTAGCTCAGTGGTTCCGGCGCCTGTCTCGCAAGTGCAAGGACCCGGGTTCGATTCCCCGGTAACCACATAACAATACTGGGTGTGGAGACCCACACCCAGCAGCAACCAGTACCGCATACCACAGTGCCGGGCGTGGTGGCTCACACCTGTCATCCCAGCACGCAGGAGGCAGAGGCAGGAGGATTGTGATGTGAGTTTGAGGCTGAGCTCAGGGCCAGCCTGAACCACAAAGCGAGACCCTGTCTCCAAAAACCTAAAAAAAAATAAAAATAAAAAATAAAGACAGCTAAATTGGGACAGGGATTTAGCACAGTGGTTCTGGCGCCTGCCTTGCCAAGTGCAAACGCCCAGGTCTGATCCCGGGGAGGGCATGGAGACTCTCGTCCATCAGCAATTAGTACCACCTACCACAGTGCTGGGCATGGTGGCTCATGCCTCTAATCCTAGTGGAGGCAGGGACAGGAGGATTGCTGTGAGTTCAAGGCTGAGCTCAAGGCCAGCCTGAACTACAAAGGAGACCCTGTCTCAAAAAAAGAAAAAATGAATTAAAAAAAGAAAGATAGCTAAGTTACATCTTAAATCACAGTTACCAGGTAACTGTCAGAAAACTGTGACATCAAGGGAAATAAGCTACAAAAAAATGAGCAATAGGGGTAGTAACAATGAGATTCCAGGCACAAAGGGAGTGAATCGGAAAATATACTACCCATCAGGTGAGCTGATGCTTCCCACCAAATGAGAGAGAAGCCATAAATAAACCAGCATGAATGACAGACGTGTCAGGGGATGCTCCTGCCACATCCCCAGAGCATCTACTGCTACAAGCCTCATCTTTCTGACACAGGAAAATGGGAAAATTATAAGAACTGTAAGAACTGAGATGCAAGACTCATTAATCT
>PVIR01015893.1:0-12528 GCA_004026965.1 Petromus typicus
GCCTCCTGGTGAGTACCTTCTACTAAAACTCAAAAGGACAAAGGCACTTGAATTGAAACAACCTTGAAATTTTCTTGGTTTCTTTTAGGCATCCTTGAAATGCTTCTAAGGATAAAAAGATTCCAGCTCACAGAACAGCTACTGATCAGATAGTTTGCAATCAAGGTAAAATATCTAATGGACCTTGATTTCTTTTTCCTTCCTTAGAATGAATTTATCATCTTTCCTTTGATGTATCAGCTAGTGTTTGCCATAAAATAAAACCCTCCGAAATGTAGTAGCTGAACTGACTATTTATCATCATGCAGATAAAAAATGAGGGCTGTGCTCAGCTCTGTAATTCTGCCAGCCTCGGTCACTCATATGTCTGCAGCTGCCATTCACTTCCAGTTAGGCTGGGGTGGGCTGAGTGTCGGCAGGTCACTGGGAGCCTCCCCTCTGACCCCATCTGGAGGTCAGCCTGGGCAGGCGGGAGTCAGGGCAAGCTACATCATGAGTGTGCTCCTCCGGGCCATCTCTGTGTCATGCCTCTATTGTCCCATTGGTCAAAATGTGCCTGATGAGTCATTAGGGGAGAGCACTACCAATGTACAAGGTTACAAGGAGCAGTAAACAATTAGAGCCATTCGGATAATCAGTTCACCGCCCTTGGATGTTACTTCTGCCTCTTATGGTAGCTTTTTCTAGACATCAGATCATTCTACCCAGAACAGGTACCCGTGTCACAACATGCAGAGTCCGAGTGGTTAGGTCATCTCGCCTTCCCCCCATGACAATCAGCCTTGAGCTCACACTGTGGAGCAGTAACTCAGCGGTAAGAGCTGTGCAAGAGATCCTGGGGGTTTTAGTGGGGTGGTGAGGAGCCACCATGAATACTAACCAAACACAAGGCAGTTAGTCAGAATAATAGATCTGATGTCCTCATCTGCCCGGAAACAAAGAAACCGCCACAGTAGTGGATCCGCCCCTTTCCGGCTCTTCTTTCCGCCTAACTAAACTTGTCACTCAGCTGAAGTTACCTGCTATTTTGATCAAATCAAACCTTAAGGAATTTGGCACTAAATGGAAATGGGAAATCAGTTGCCTCCCACACTCCCTCACTTGGGAACTGCCAAGAAAAATTGGGCTTCTCACATGCATTGTTTCAGAAGTTAGAGCTGCTTTCAATGGTAGTAACACAACATCCACCCCCACGACCCCATTCTATCCAAAATCCCAACCGAGACAGCAGGAAAAGCTATTCTACCAGTTACCTCACATAACCCCAAATTGCTTTGCATATCCGTAAAGTAAGGCCATTTAAGCATATTACTTCAGGGTCCTGAACTCAATCTAATGGCTCCACTTTGGGTAATTCTGTCTTCAAGGAGTAAGTCAGACCCTTTCTAAAGTGCAGATGAAAAACTTTCATAGGAGATGCTCACAAGTGTCCTGGAATGTCAGTGCTATTCATCCATCCAGGAATCTTTTGTTCCATAAAAACTGTTTCAGAGAAACTCTGTTGTCTCTAGTTTATTTAAATATTTTTTTGGTCAAGTAAGATAATACAGCTTTTTTATTTAAGTCACTGATCATATGAGATGATTGGTGCAGATACGATTAATTCTGTGAACGCAGGCTCTTCCTGGCAACAGCACATCAAAATAATCAGAGAGACCACTCACTCACAGTGCGCCCAGCCAGGGGCACAGTGCTGTGCCAGGCTGCGGATCCCTGGAGTCCCTGTCCTCAGGCCCTTGCTTATAGACAAGGAAGGGACATGGACCAGAAGCCAGAGACACACATTTAAAATAGCTGAAATTATAAAGCCAGGGAGAAAACAAAGTAGTGGCCAAGACAGAAAACAAGGGAATTCTCTTAAATAGCATCAGAGAAGAGCTTCCTGAGGGGTGAAAATAAGCCGAGACTGGAGAAATCTTCAGGACCCAGTGATGTGACTTGTGGAAAAAGCACCTTCCTACCTGAGAATGAGAGAGCTTTCGGTGGTAGGGAAGTTGGAAAATGGTGACTGTGCCTCCAGCTGCCGGAGAGGGAGGAGCAGCACTCCATTTTGGCAAGATGGAGGAGGAGTGAGCACAGGCAACACTGCAGAACCCACAGTGCAGCCTCTGAACTTGAACAAAATGCTCATAAGTAGTAGTAAACTTTATTGTCTGCAAATGTCTTCCCCGTGTGGGAAGATGGGCAGCTGGAGAGATAAGAGCTGGCTGGTGAGTTTGAAGGACCTACCTGCCGTGTGGATGATCACAAGAACTGTGATAGCAAAGCTAAGAGATGAGTGAAGAAACTCTTGTTAAGGATGAAGGCAAGCAGGGCCTGATAGTACATGATTTTCATCCCCAAATTCTGGGAATCTGAGATGCAAGGCTGAGAATTCACACCCAGCCAGGAAACCTGGAATCCATCTCAAAACAAAAATTGAAACAAGGGCCATGGTTGTAGGCCAGGGTGGAAGCTCTGGGTTCACATCCCGATACAGCCCCCACCAGAGTCAAGACCAGAGATGAGAGTGGATTAGTCCTCCAGGTAGCAATGGTGGTAGAGAAATATGAGCATGTGTTACAGATAAGCTTCAGTCATTTATGGTGAGTTAGTGAGGTGGTAGTAAAATAAAGAGAGAAATCAAGGAGGATTTAGATCAAGATTGTTAAAAGCGCTGAAATGATCTCAACATTTATGTAGGTATTAAATCCATGAAAAATTAATAACATTAAACTTTCCAATGATAATAATAGATTTGTCTACTTCTATATATTAATTTTGTCATGTGTTTTGAAACTGGTTCATTGACTGGATGGACATTCATAATTATTATGTGTTCCTGGTAAATCAACATCTTCATTACTATGAAAATTCCTTACTGAGCTGGAGATTTAGCTTAGTGGTTCTAGCATCTGCCTAGAAAACTCAAGGTCCTGAGTTCCATCCCCAGTACCACATACCAATGCTGGGCATGGAGGCTCATGCCTGTAACTCCAGCACTCAAGAGGTAGAGGCAGGAGGATTGCTGTGAGTTTGAGGCCAGCCTGGGCTACGTAGGGAGTTCAAGGCCAGCCAGAACTACAAAGCAAGACCCTGTCTGAAAAAAACAAACAACAACAACACACACACACACACAAAAACACCAAGAAAATTCCTTATTTATCTTTGATAATACTCTGTTTTGAGATCTTTTTTTTTTTTCCTGGTTGATACAACAATTTTAACCTTGTTATGCTTAACATCTGGGTGGTGAACTGTTCTTCTGACCATGGTCTCCTGTGTTATTTGTGTCTTAAGTATACTCAAGTTTTTCAATTTTAACTATTCTATCTCTGCCTTTTAATGTTTACTGCAGTAAAATTAATTGTAACAATTGTGACTTTGGAAATTAGATCTATCATTTTATTATTTCTTTTGTGTTTTGCTATTTTTTCACTGTTTCTGATTTTCTATCTTCATGTGGATGCTCAACAATATCATTCTGTTCTTCATTTATTCACTGGCATTTAGTAGTAATCTATATTAAATGAGTGGTTCTGTATCTTATAATGGTACTAATGAAACAGAGCTCAGTAATTCCTACTTATGTTCTATGGTATAGAGCAAGACTTGAAGCTTCATGCTCTAGAATCAAGGGTGGACACCAAAAGGGTCTTGAACACTTGCAGCCCGCATGTTCTATTTGTAATTTGTTTGTAAATTTTATGTTTCTGCTTTAATGATGTCTATGCTGCTTGACTACCAATTTCATTTTTTGTGAAGTCCAGAGAATTTACCTTCTCTTCAAGTTAAACCATTAGCAGAAAACTATAGTTGTACTGTAAAAGCAAGAACAAATCAAAACACAGTGCAGGTTAACATAGCCATTTCTGATAATTACCACAAATGACCATATAAACAACTCAAAAGGCATGTGATTGATGCTATGGTTCCCAGGAAGCACATTTTTATTGTGCTCAGGGAAAGAGTTACATAAAAGCTGTTTAATCACCTTAGGAGTAAAACAAACATATTGGAAACACAGGATACTTTTCAAATTAATTCCATATAAAAATAGGCTCGTTTATGCTAGAGAAGTAACAGAAGTGAAGGTGATTTGTTTATGCTCAACTGATCCTTCTGGCATGTCCTTGCTTTAGTGATCAGCTCATCTCTCGGTGGTAATTTAGTCACCACCAGGACTAAGCATTAGCTCTTGTAACTCCTCAGTACAGTTGCTCCGAAGTACTTACTATCATTAGGAAGAATAAATATTTGTATTTTTTCATACTTTATACTATTTAGCAATAAGAAAGAACAGCTCACCAATGAGCATATGACTCAGCATCAAAGCATGTTGTTTAGTGAAAAATTCCAGTCACAAAACATCCCATTTCATATGAGTCCCTACAAATGGCAAAACAGTAGTAGTAGCAGTTAATGGAGTGTTGCCGGTACTGACCCAAAAGGGAAATGAAGAAATTTTTATGGATGTGTGTCTTGTATCATGACTGTAGTGGTGACAACACATTCAACTGCATACAAAATACTTATAAGTAGTAAACTTTATTGTCTGCAAATTAAACACTCAAAAAGCCATAAAAATGTTAAAAATGAACAAAAACTATAGCTTTTAACTATTGCCGAAACAAATAGTCTATTAGTACAATTCTTATTTAAAAACAGGCAAAAGAAGTTATCAGTGTGTGTAGATCACCAAAGGCCAAGCTGAAACTCTTGTTCATGCTGTATACTTATGTGACTGCTGCACTGTTAGAATTTCTGATGTGTACCAAGAGTTTTGTTCATTATGTTTAAAAAATGAGACTCTGACCTGCAGACATTGAGACTGTGTTTATCTATTAAACTGAGGACTTCTAACAACTCAGCTAAATTGCTTATTACGTTTTGCACACACAGTCTGCAATAAATCAGTGCTGTGTGGGTTTCAAGTGGAGTCAATTAACCAATTTACTTTTCACTGTAGCGGCACTGTAGATACCATTAGCCCACCTCCTTACTCCTCACGCAGATGGGCAGGAGCTCAGGTGGCAAAGCGTGCAGTGCTCTGTACCACCCACTCGCAGTGAGGGTCATCTTCACTCTCATGATTTTTAATAGCTTAATTGCTCTGAAGAGTTTTCTTTAATGTCAGACTCTAATCCAAACACATATACTTTCATTTAAGCTTCCCAAGATGATTCCAATTTGCACCAAATGTTTTCTTATTTTCTAAATATGTAAAGTCAATGTGGTACATCTGACATACAGTAGCACCTAATTATATAATATCTTCACATTGGTGATAGTCAGACGACTTGATAGATAGAAGTTGTTGAGAGGTGAGAAAGCAGGCAACTTACAGACAAGGAATATTAAGTGTTTTTGCAGTAAAGATGTGGAAGGGAGAAGAAAGCTGAGGAAAAGCTTTGCAGGTGTGGATTTGGGGACTATTCGTTCCTGACAAAGGCCTTATAGAGGTCCAAGATAGAGAGCTCTGCCAGTTTGGAATGTAGAGGTAATAATAGGCAAGGTAGTGACTCTGTGGCCTCACTGTTTAATAGTAACTACAAACTAATGAGATCTTTTTCTACCTCAAGTGAAAATGCATCTATGTTTTCTCAGAGTTGTAAGACTGAGAGATTAGTACCAACATTTTACATTGATTAATTCTGTCTATGTGGTATCCTTATATCTCAGCTGAAAAAAATCCTGGAATCAAAATTCTTGTAACATTATTTGCCTTGTTCCAAAGCCTTCGCTGAGTAAACACTCTAGATAATTCTCAATAATTTCTCTTTTTATTAACATAGACTTCACAGAGCAAGAATTCCTGGCTTCTATGTGTGGGTCCTGTTGTGGATAAGCACAGAGTGTCCGCCAACTTAGTACATCAACTATTAGCGATACCAAAAGTTGGGTTTTTTTCCTTTACTGCTGTAATTTCATTGCTAAAACTATGAGGTAGGATCAACAACAGAGTGACTGTTTAAATTTTTAAATAAATTTATTAAAGTAAAAGACATACTGTCACTAATTGTCCTCAAAATACTGCCATTTCTGTGAACACATTTGTCCCGTCCTTTTGGCACTGTCTGGAGCCATCCTGGAAGTCTTCTTTTGTGAGCACCTTCAGTTGTGCTGTGCTAACTGCCTCAGTGTCCCAGGTCTACGCAAAACAGGTACCTGTCACTGCCATTTTGACTTTGGAGAACAGCTAGAAGGTCACATGGTGCCAGATGCATTGAATAAAACGGAAGCAGCTGTAATGCTTATGGATGTGCCGTCCCAGGAATACCCCTCAGCAGTGGGGTGCAGTATTTTTTTTATCACACCTTGCAAGTCACTCGTGAAAGAGGTTTCAGAAAGTGCCCAAAACAATGAGTGAGGTGTGAGTAAAGCAGGACTGGTGAATAGCAGTGTGTCTTTTCATGTGACACATATTTTGATCACATTTCATATAGCCTACGTAATAGTAAAGGAGATCCCAAAATGTTTGGCTATACAGACAATGAAAGAAGTGGAGGCAGAGGAGAGTGGACAAAAGCAAAGAAAGAGGGAGGAGGGAGGTGTGAACCTTGAGCTGGCCTGTGATCCAGACGCCCACATTTTGTGTTTTCCTGTTCTAGGCTGTGGTGCAGCTAACTTCCCAGCACATAGAATTACATGTTCCTCTTTGATCGTGATCTCATTGCATGAAGAATGTTTTTATCATTAAATAAATGATAGAGAATAAATGCTTCTTTTCAGAATAGAAAGTTTTTTGACAGACCATGATATTGTTCTAAAATATGGCTTTGGAGGATGGCTAGGAATGTATAAAGTTTTTTCAAAACTAAGTTGATTGGTACATTTTAACTATACATTATGATCATATTTATCATTGAGATTTGTACATATCTTTTTTGTTTTTTTGTTTTTTTTTAGGTTTTTTTGAGACAGGGTCTCGCTTTGTGGTTCAGGCTGGCCCTGAGCTCAGCCTCAAACTCACATCACAATCCTCCTGCCTCTGCCTCCCGAGTGCTGGGATGACAGGCGTGAGCCACCACGCCCGGCTTGTACATATCTTTTAATGGGATCAAATTTAGAACTTTGTACTTGTAAGGCAGGTGTCCAAACCACTGAGATGAATCCCTGGCAACATTATATATCTTTCTTTTTCTTGCAGTACTAGGATTTGAACCAGAACTCAGGCCCTTGTGCTTCCAAGGTAGGTGAGGTACCATTTGAGCAAAATCCCTGGCTATGTGATATGTCTTGATTCTTACTTTTTTCCTGTTCCCCTACCCTTTATTCAGCCTCTCTAATCCCCATACATAAGCTTTATTACCATTTTTTCTTTTTTACCTTCAAATTTTTTCTTTCCCTTCTTTGCTTTCCCTTGCCCACACTCTGAAGATTTTCTTTCTATTTCACAATACCTATTGCATATTTGGGACCTCATTGACATGCTCAGTTGCTCACACTGGAGAAATAATATGGTATTTACACATGTATGTCCTGTTTATTTCACTTATAAGTACAGCCTCATTGTACATCCATCTAGCTATGAATGTCTCTACTTATTCTTTACGGCTGAGTAATACTCTGCTTTATTTTTTTAAAAAAACCCACATCTTCCTTATTCAGTCTCCAGTTGATGGGCACTTGGACTGTTTCCAAGATTTAGCTATTACAAACTGCATTGTTATAAACACAGGTGCATATATGCTGTGGTGTCATGCTTAACCACAGAAAATATCAGGTGGCATCATCTCACAGACAAAAGCCATGGCTCCCTGGTCCCAGGTTATTCCAGGCATCAGTCACTGGTCAAATGGGGATGGCATGCAATGAGTAAAGGTCTCATTATTTGTGTGTAATTTCAATAGCTCCATCGTCTTCCACTAGGACTATGAAACATTACATCTGTAAATTGCTATTGTCGAGACGAAAATTTCATTATGTTATGTAAAGAAGTAGACTTTCCAAATTCATGTATCTCAGAGATAGTCAAGAGAGGAGCAGCTGCTTGAGATCAAAAACACATTTTGATGCAGGATCAACTATTATGTTTCAGGGCCCTGCATTATTTCCTCTCAATGGCTGCCTGGAAATGAGTTTTGTCAGTCAGATAATGAGCACAGAGGCAGTCACTGAGATAGTCACTGGAAGCCGAAGCTCCTCCGCCTGGGGGAGGATGGCTCCTGATGTCTGTTCTTAGAGGAGGTCAACTTCACTTTCTCTGGAAAGCAAATTCAGAAGCTGTACTTGGGTAAGCTTCACTGCACAAAGTTCATAATAAAAAAAAGTTTAGGAGGAATATTTACTGATTTTTTTAAACTCAAATTGCTGTTAAATGAATGGGAATAATTCAAATTTTGCCTTACAAACTCATGGGCATTGTTGTAGAAATTTTATGGTCATCATCATCTAGCCCTAAATAGGAATTTTTTCTGTAGCACAGTCTTGTTGAGGAAATCAACCCCTATTCTCATCCTGTTGGAGTTTCCTGACCTAGGCTATTAATAGGTTCAGAAATGTGTAAAACAGGTTCAGGAACCGATGGCTAAAATAGAAAACAGAACTGATGACTACTTTCATGAAGAATCAATTTGCAGAGAAACAGTTTTTCCCCACTTGTACTGAAACTTAGAACTCTCCGATTACCCCCAGACTTGAGCCACAATGCAAAGCTGTATTTGTAAAAATAGTGAATTATTTCCAATGCTTCTGTCCAAACAAAATATGGTCACATACCATAGCCTCGAATTAGAAAGCTATAGTAATAAAGTATGCAATCATGAAGTTATTCATTCAGTATCCAGATTCCTCCATAGATGGATAATTTGATAGCTGGAGAGGTCACATGTCAAGCCCAAGGTCACATAGTGAGTTAGTTACAAAGTTAGGACAAGAGCCCAGGTCGATCAATGCTGAATCCATAACATTTCTCTTTACTAGTCTAATTCCTCCAACAAGTGTTGAGCACTACTATGTTTTGTTGCTGAGACTAGTATAGGAAGTACAGTAATTAAAATATGATTTGGCCATTGCTCTGCTAGGTATATATCAAAAGAATGAAAAGATTCCTATCACAGGGACATGTGTGCACCCATGTTTATAGCAGTTCAGTTTGTGATAGCTAAATCTTGGAAACAACCAAAATGTCCATCAACTGGAGACTGGATAAAGAAGATGTGGTTCTTTTATAGAGTATTATTTTGCCATTAAAAATGATATGATTGAGTCATTCATACTCAAATGGATGTACACTGAGGACATCCTCAGAAGTGAAATAAATAGATCACAGATGTGTAAATATCATATCTTTTCTGTGGTATGAGAAAATGAAGATATAAATGAGTTATAGTATGTACAGTTGATATTGTGAAATAGACAATATTTAAAAGGACAGAGGATGTAGGTGTGTATAATGAGGGGGAAAAGAATGTGATAGTAATAAAAAAGGAAACAAATCTTATGTATATAGGGAGTAAGGGTTGCAGGGCAAGTGGGGGAAGGGGAAAAATGAGAATCAAGTCATGTCATATTCTGGTACAAACTCAATGCTGAATGAGATGATGATGTGTATTCATAATGTACCAATAAAGATATGAATTAAATTTAAAAAATGATGGTCATTTCCTTATCCATGTATTTTCTATTCTATTGGAATAGAATGGTGTAAGATTAAAAACAAGTTAAAAACTAAAAAAAAAAAAAAAAAAAAAAAAAAGCTTACTGGCATCCAGGCCTATGCTGGAAGAGCACCCAGGGACTGAGGTTAGCAGCGGGCAGCTCAGGAAATGGCAACTGCGCCACCAAATCTGCATCACTGAATCTGCACCAGGATTGGAGCTTACTGGCCTCCAGGCCCGTGCTAGAAGAGTGCCCAGGGACTGAGGTTAGCAGGTCAGAGTCTGACTTTCTCCACAGCAACTGCAGAAGCACATCCAGTCACCTTGTATTGGTGAGTAGGTGGGCCTGTTGGAACATCAGCCCCTACCACTGTAGCTGCACAGGGCCTATGGCCTACTGGCCTCCATGCCGACTGCACAAGTGAGCTCAGAGACTCTGTACTGGTAAGCAGGCGGGCCCATTGGAACCTCAGGCAGCGCCATTGTAGCAGTGCAGGAGCCAGGACCTTCCTGTCTCTAAAGCAGACAGGAGAAGGTGTTCTGACTGTATTGATTGAGTGCCTCCTATGGTGTGCCAGAACTAGGGGTTTTTCTTTAGGTCCCAATACAGACTGTAAAGAACAACCCAGGAAACACTGATATTTTAAGGTTCCTAACTATTAGGAGGAAAGTGACTTGCAACAAACAGCACCAGAAAACAGGGCAGGTCAGAGATGAGGAAACACTCAAAGTCTCAGATACAAAGATCCTCCCCTCAAGGTAACACAGAGGGAAGGGTAATAGAGAAGTCTGAAGGCCAGTCTCCAGGGTCCTCAGAAATGGTAGACAAAACACATCTAGTAAAATGGAAATCAGAACTGATCTCTGAGATAAAAGCAGAGATATTGGACACTGTCAACATGATAATTAATAAAGCTAAAGAGGAAATCTTCGAATTGATAGAATCCACGATAGAAAAAGCAATGGAACCTTTTAAACACCTAGAAGCAGAGCCCAGGAAATTAAGAATGAAAATGAAAGTTTGCGCTATAGAATGAATTTGGCAGAAGACTGAATTTCAGACCTAGAAGACAGGATCTCAACCAATGAACTGGAAAGGCATAATCTATGGAAAAAAGCAAGCGATAATGAAAAGTCAATCCAACAGCTCCTAGAAGATTCAAAGAAGAATAACATAAGATTGATTGGAGTCACTGAGGAAGCAGGAGACAATGCTAAAGACATCAAAAAGCTATTCACACAGATAATGGCAGAAAACTTCATAGAAAAAGGTCAAGAATTGGACATACAAATATATGAAGCATACAGAATGCCACATGTCCGTGACATGAAAAAATCTACACCTAGGCATATAATCATAAAAGTCCCAGATATCCAAAAAAAGAATGAATTACTGAAAGCAGCCAGAGAAAAGAAAACAATTACATTCCAAGGGAAGCCCATCAGGATCACAGCGGACTTCTCAACTCAAACATTCAATGCAAGAAGAGCCTGGAGTGAAGTCTTCCAAGCCCTAAAGGAAAACAACTTCCAACCCAGACTAATATATCCTGCAAAACTATCCTTCAAAATTGATGAGGAAATAAGATACTTTCATGACAAAGAAAACCTGAAAAACTTCACAAATACAAAACCTGTGCTTGAAAACATTTTTTAAAATATCTTGGAGAAAAATAAGGAAAGTTACAAATCCATGAGACCTAACCGAGTCAACCCATGGGACCAAACAAGAAACTGATGGGAAAAGGGCAAAAGTAGAATAACACAGCCAAGAACAGGAAAACATGGCAGCACTAAATTGACCTATATCAGTCATAATCATTAATGTCAATGGACTCAACGCACCAATTAAGAGATACAGACTGGCAGAGTGGTTCAAAAAGCAAGATCCTACAATCTGCTGCTACAAGAAACACACCTAATTCATAAAGAAACCCATGGACTGAAAGTAAAGGGATGAAAAACAATACTCCATGCAACAGGAAATGGCAAGAAAGCAGGAGTGGCAATTTTATTTGCAGACAAAATAGACTTCAAGCCAAAACTGATAAAGAGAGATAAAGATGGACACTATCTTTTAGTTCAGGGAAAAATCGAAGAGGCAGAAATCATAATCTTAAATATCTATGCTCCAAATTCTAATGCACCCAAGTATATAAAACAAATATTAATGGACTTGAAAAACCAGATAAACTCCAATACAGTAATAGTAGGGGCCCTCGATACCCCACTGTCACAAAGGGACAGATCGACTGGACAAAAAGTCACTAAGGAAATCCTTGAGCTCAACCAGACTCTTCAGCAAATGGACTTAATAGATGCCTACAGAGTATTTCACCCCACAAAGTCAGAATTTACATTCTTCTCAGCCGCTCATGGATCATTCTCCAAAATAGACCATGTGCTCATTCATAGAACAGGTTTAAGCAAATATAAAGGGAATGAAGTTATCCCTTGTATACTGTCGGATCATAGTGCCCTGAAATTGGAGCTGAATAGCAAAGGAAAGCCCAGGATCTTCACAAACACATGGAAACCGAACAACACTCTACTGACCAACCAATGGGTCACAGAAGAAATTAGAGAAGAAACTGAGCAGTTCTTACAACTAGACGATAACCCCAGTACAACATATAGAAATTTGTGGGACACAATGAAAGCAGTTCTATGAGGAAAATTCATAGCAGTGAAAGCCTACATCCAGAAAACGGAGCAAGCTCAAATAAACAACTTAATGCTGCACCTCAAGCAACTAGAAAGAGAGGAGCAAAACAAACCCAAAGCTCGCACTAAGCAAGAAATTATAAGGATCAGAGCAGAAATTAATGCAATAGAAACCAAGAGAACGGTTCAAAAAATCAATGAATTGAAAAGTTGGTTCTTTGAGAGGATAAACAAAATTGACAGACCCTTAGCCAACCTCATTAAACAAAGGAAGGAAAAGACA
>PVIR01015893.1:12628-37590 GCA_004026965.1 Petromus typicus
GGAGAAATTACTACTGACCCAGAGGAAGTCCAGAGGATAATAAACACCTACTTTGAAAATTTATACTTCAATAAAATGGAAAATGTAGAAGAAATGGATAGATTTCTAGACACATATGAACTCCCAAAGCTGAATAAAGAAGATATAGAAATGTTAAATGCCCCAATAACAATCTGTGAAATTGAAAATGTAATTAAAAGCTTGCCAACAAAGGAAAAAAACCTAAAAAAAAGTTTTTATAAAAACTTACAGTTGTACAAAGAAAATAACAGAAGTTAATAAGTGGCTTCTGAGTGTTTAGAAATGTGGAAGTTATTCAAAGAGTTATGGACAAGGAAGCTTATTGGACAAATGATATACATGCTAGATAGTAGGAAGGACTGTCTCTTTCTCATTGTTGGGACAAAATGCCAGATACCCACAACTTACAAGGAGATGTGTTTTGGTTTAGGATCACAGTCCACGGCTGGCCAGACCCAGGCAGAACTAGCATGGCAGAAAGGCCTGCAGGAAGAGAGAGAAGGGAGGAGGTGGGGAGGGATGTGTCCCTGTCCAGCTCGTACCTCCAGTGACATTCACACAGGAAATGAAACAGTTCCAGATGCCCTTGATATAACAGAATATGACATATGAATAAGTCAGTCCTTAAAAAAGATTGATCAAGAGGTAGTCTAATTTCTAGATGAATACATTATCAATCTGATAAATGAATAGCACGATCAAATAAACAATAGAATTAGAAATTAGAGCACCCGAGTCCTCAAATCTATGTATTTGTCAATAAATTTCACTCATCTCATCAGATTGACTCTCAGTATGCAATCTGATCTGCCCATTGAGTTACCTGAATGACAAATAATAATGCACAAGGCAATGGGCAGATTCTAGTACCTTCATGCCTGTTCTATATTATATATCAGAAGATACATTATTCTACTTTAGTGGTCAACTTTAATGGCCAAGATTCCTGGGCATTTTTACACACCAGCACACTGTCTACTCTTTGGCTAAGACTTGTGAGTCCCTTTATCTCTCTATTTTTCCCCACTAATAGGGAAAATTGTGAAGAAACCTGTGATAAACCCCAGCACAGAAATGGACCGTTCTTGAGATATGCAACAGCAAGTCCTGAGACAGAGATCTATGCACAAAATGTTATAAAGCAACAGTGGAAAGACTCTGGAAGCTGCTTAACACTTAGTACACGATTCAGGTGTTCTTTCAAGCCAGCTGTCGAGCTTCTAGGTGTGCTTGAGCAGCGAAACTAGGCGTCCATTTCATGTGTCTGAGTCACTGGTGTCTTGGTTACTTTTTTGTTGCTGGACAAAATATCCCATGATTTAAGGGAGAAAGGTTTATTCTAGTTCCTGACTATAGCCATTTCAGTGCATAGTTGCTGGTTCCCAGGTGGGGCAGCGTGGCAAAGGAGAAACAGCTCATGGCACAGCAAGCTGCCTTTACTATGGGTTGCCTTTTATTCCATCCAGGGTACAAGCCTATTGGTTGGTGTCACCCCCCACATGGGCGTCTTCCCTTTCAGTAAGTCCATCATCCACAAGCAGACTATGCTAAACTAGTCAGCTGACGGATCACATCACACACCCGTGACGTAGTCTCTTCTCAGAACCCCAGCAATGAGCGATCGAAGATTTGAGGTGAAACCTAGATACTACCCATAGCAATTCAAAAGTGTTTCTTTCTTTCCTTATTAAGACAAAATGGGAAGATAGGTGGAGCAGAAACTAATTGGGAAAGAAGACAGTGATAGTACTCTTGGAATCATTGCATTTTCTAACGTCATTGGGAGTCTCCATTTTGGATCTAAAATAAAGGGAAAAGAGAAGAGATAAAAACAATTATTATTATTTGTTTATCAATATATTTGGATTTAATTTCTCTCAGAAGTAAATGGTAGGATCAGATTATTCAGATTCTTCGGCGGTCACTTTGTGCAACGATCCCAGTCATTCTGCCAGGCCATTCTATACCCGTTATTTTTATTGTTTCCAAGCGATTGTTCATGATATAAAGATGAACAGCCTATCAACAGAGGATTCATGATATAAAGATGAAGAGTCCATCAATAGAGGATGTTCAGTGGACAACAGAGATTTTCCCAAAGAAAGTATTGAACGTTTTTCTTATTTCAGTTAGCCCTAAATTGCAGAAATCTTGTGGAAATAATTAGATTTGCAATTAGTGGTAAGAGCTAACACTAGAGTTTCAGTAAGCTCTAATCATAAATTGTAAAAAAAAGTAAAATAATAAAAATTTGAATAATATTCTCTGGACCTTTTATATATGCTATGATAGAAAAAATAAAGGCATCTGACATTTTGCATTTCAAAACCAATATGTTTTACAAATGCTGGTGTTAGACTAAATTGGATTAGTATTCCTTAAACTAGTCATCAAACACAGACATTAATTATTTTCTAAACCAGTGGTTCCCAGACTTTCAGAGTTTATAGGCCACTAAAACTATTTCCCCTCACTGGGAATACCAATAAAAGACTTCCAGATTTTAATTTTACTAACAACAGTGTTTTAAAAGCTACCATTTTCTAATATTGCCTTATTGTAAAAGAAATTATGTCAGAACCCTCCAAAATTAGGAAGAACACAGAGTTACAGAAAAATGGAATAGATTTAATAGATTTTCTAGAATAAAACTTGTTAAAAAAGTTTAAACCTCTGCCAGAGGAATGAATGAATGCTGAGAGATTATAAATAATATAATTATATATATATACATATATATATATATATATATATATATATATACACATATGTGTGTGTATGTATATATATATAATAGAGACAGAGTCTACTGGTGCTTAGTAAGCAACTATCAAATGTTGATTGTTGAACAGAATCCAGGACTCTTGTCTTTTTACCTGGAGGCTACTGGTTGTACATATTATGCAAAAATAGTTCTATTTCTTGCTCTGCATGCAACTTTGCAGATGCTATGTTCTATCACTGTAATATACCCATTCCTCCACAGACTCAGGCCTGCTAAGGCAGGCGTTTCCCAGGGATTTCAGGAGGACACATGGGGTGGCGTTGTACACAACACATACTTTATACTAGTGGCTTTCATTTCTGACTGCACTTCACACACATCTGGAATCTTTCAACAAGTACAAAGCCTGGGGTCCTATTCCCAGAAACTTTGATATAATTCCTCTGGAGAGGAGACAAGACGTGAGTATTTTTAAACCTTCTAGGATAATCTACAGACTTGGAACTATGGGGGTGCAATTTTTAAGTGGTTGTTAGACCCCTATTGCTTTCTTAGTTTCTTACTTCTCTGCTTAAAATTAATGAAGTTACAATGGCAAAATGTGCACTTCCATATTTAATGTTATTTATCTCAATTTAACATTTAAAAATATTTTTAAAAGAAAAAAGTGCTTTTTCAATAGATTTTTTTGTTATTTAGAGATATTACCCAAATATGATTGGTAGGGAATCTAACTCAGGAACACCTCTACCTCTGAACTAAGTCCACAGCCCTTTAAAATATTTTTTGTTGAAATAGGCTCTGGTTAAGTTTCTGAGGAGGGATTCAAAGTTATGATCTTCCTGCATCACTTTCCTCAGTACTGGGATTACACCAGCATGCTGGGCTGAGCATGGTTTTAACCAAGTGTTTTAGTAGAGTGCTATCCTAGGGCTAAAAGTCCGATGTTGTGCAGGGGGGAAATAAGCACAGCAGCTTTGCATGATGCTCTGGCCAGTGGGTCAAGCACAGTCCCAACAAAAAGAAAATGATAAATATTAGATCTTTTGCACTGAGAATGTTGGGAGAAATAATTAACACTTTCCATCCACAGGCCATCAGGCCAACATCAACTATAAAGATCTTTAGAGTTCCAGAAGACTCTTGAGTCAAAAGAACATTATTAGCCTTTTCTCTCAGTAGAAAGAAAAACTAAGGCTTGGATTTAGAGCTCACAGTCCGTAAACTATGGCAAGGATACTTGGCAGTAAGGCTGATCTACTGTAAAATGCTGAATAGCTTTAGCAAGTGCTGAAATATTTTTAATATACACATTATGGGGTGACATCACCCAGAATGATAGAGCCCAAAAAACATTTTCCTGTATCAGATCACTGACAAACAATATTCTAATCAACATGTGTAGAACTCTATAAATTAGTCAAAGGATCAAAAGAACATTTATTCATTAAGCTATAAAACTCTAGTTAGATTTATTACATTTAACTTCCCTTATGATCATTATCCTCCCACAATCCAGGGCTAACCTTGAAACTCAACTGTCTTAGTTTAAACAAGCTAGCAGCCACTCAGAAAGGCAAAATGGGGACAGAGCTCCTGGAAAGCCCCGTTTCCAAACCAAAGTCATTGTTTATATTTTTGCTCACTCCCTGAAGAACTATTTCACAAGTGTCCCCGTCATTTGCTCTGACCTGTAGCTTCCCATCTTCGCTGTAATAGCTTTTTCTCTGCTGCATTTGTTGCAAACAATCAGTGGCAATTGTTTAACATTGCTGCTGCTTGATACAGTGGATTTTTTTTAAAAGAATCTAACAAAAAAAGAAGGGTCTTACACAGCACTTTGTGCTTCTGGTTCATGAGGTTTTACTCCCTATTGTAATTTTACCTAAAGCCATGAAAGTCTCCAGTTGGCATGGCTGCCCCTGAGTCTTTAAAGAGACACATCCCAAGAGACCCTTATATGATTTCTCACGTCAGAGTACTAGATTACCCCATGGCCTGCTGAATCTTATATTCATATTTTAACTGTACCACAATACACCAGGCCCCTAAGACGATGCTCAGCTCAAATCTATTACACTTCTTAAATAAGAGACATTCTCATCAAGACTGTTCCTCATCAAAGTTAATAAAACTATCTGTGTGCATTTTTGAAAATGCAGAATAGAAATAGCTGTTGTTATTCTGGGGTCTCACACTATGTAGTTTTTTCAACACATGAAGTCAGTTTCTTCATACACCCTAATTAGAACTGATTACCAAACATTATAACACAATGGATAGAATAAAATCAATTACAGTAATTGACTCTGTGCCCATATTTAGGGATTTCCTGTTATTCTGTAAAACCAGTTAATTGCCAACTGTGTGATTACAATAAGCAGATATTTTATAAGGATTTGTTCATTAATTAGAAATATAAAGAAATATGTTCCTTTCTATATTTCCCAGAGGACAAAGTATTTTCCATTCTGGTACAACTTCTTTGTCTCCTATACTCAGCAGAAAAGAGCATTTTGACAAAATCCATTGGAAAAGAAAAATAAAAAAGGATTGTGTTAGCACATAAGGCAGCTTGTCAGAATTCAGTGGAAGTCAGGGGAAGCTGCAGGATTTCTCTGGGGATATTTCAGAGCAGCAAATTGGACAGCTGAAGGAGGATGCTTGACTGTATACTGTCTGCTTTTTTGGTTTTGTCATGAAATTAATATATTAATCAGTCGATCATTAAATATTTCAATTTTTTTTGGAGACAGGGTCTCCAATATTTTAAATCTAGACAAATAGACTTAAAAATCTCTCTGGGGGCTGGGGATTTAGCTCAGTGGTTCTAAAGCCTACCTCCCAAGCACAAGGTCCCAAGTTTGATCCCTTGTACAAAAAATAAATAAATAAATATAAAAATCTGTTTTCTCCTGAGCTTTCCAAACTGAAGGAGCAAAGCCATAGTCATAGTAACAAGACCGGAACACCTCAGCCATCAGCCAAGAAGCCTGAGGTTTAGTGTCCTCTCGGTAAAGCCCCTTGGAGGTGCCCAGGTGCCCAGGTGCCATGGTGATGTGTCATTGTGATGGTTGAAATTAGTAACTGACAGCTGGTTTAACGCAAATGAATTTCAAGGACTTTGTCACTGACTGGAACTCTACCTGTTCGGAATTCTTATTCTTCCCTGGCCTTCATTGTGCAAGTGTTTCTTTGTATTCAGTGTTACTAGCACCATCTGTAACCATCTCCTTGAATCACCCCTGCAAGGTGCCCCGCTCCTGTCACACTGGGGAAGATGATGCGGAGACCCACATGTGTTGGGCAATGACCACAGGAAACTTATTTTTAGGATGCGATGAAGATGCGTTTGTGTTTCCCAGCATTTCATTATATCCAGCTCAAAGCCCACTGAAAACCAATGCCTTTCAAAAGAGCCTGTTTGTTGGCAGTTTTTAAAATTTCTTGTTTAAACTGAGAGGCCGCCAGTCCTTATAGGAGGACATCATATTCTTTTTTTTCCCACAAAGGCCTGTTTTGGTTCTTTGCGTCACATTTTCCATACCAGTTTATCTCCAATTACCACTAAACTGAAAATAAATAAATAAAGCATGCTCCCTAAACTGCTGCAATTAGTAATGGCAGTTCATAGTGACTTTGGATGCCTAAATAAACAAGTGTTTCATTTAAATATTTGACATAGCATTTCAAAAAGCTGCAGTGTTTCCTATTGAAAATAGTTTTTAAGTGAGGCATATGATTCTATTGGTGCTATTACAAAACAACAGGGCAGAATTTCAAAAAATTGTACCGTATTGTGTGAACCTGCTCTTGTAACCTTGCTTCCGTGAAGAGATAGAAGGAATTACATACTATCCAGTCAGAAGAAATTGCAAAGCTTTTTTTAAAAGGAACTAAAGTCCCCATTTTCCAGATCTTCTGCTTCTTCTTGCACCTGTAGGACACCACAAAAAATTACAAATAATGTCATTAGGATCAGGGTGTGCCTTCACCATGTCTATTTCTAGAGTCTTTCAGGCTAGTTGGATGAAAAATAAAGCTTAATCGCTTTGGAACTGCAGCAGCCTTTTAGAATTAATCATATCTCTGATTTACAGAGGCCACAGTGAGAGCTAGAGATCTGAGTGGAGGTATCTGGGGCTGCATAACGGCTTCGTGAGAAATGGACTCCAGGTGCTCAAATCTAGCCTCATGTGAAGCACGGTCCTCAACCCTAACTCCATGTCTCATGCTCTCTGCTTCCCCCCGGCCCTGCAAGATTCTCTGTAGTGACGTCAGACCCTGCCACCGTGACCAGCTCCCCAGAGACAGGAAGAACTGAGTCCCCATCGGTGCACTCTCCCGTGGCCCAGCACCCACATGTGCAAACCAATGACTCTTGCACATTCACGTTGAAAGCAGACAGAACTACATCCATTGACTTTCAAATGGCAACAAGTAATTTCTTAATAGCACCATGCATGGAGAAATTGAAGAGGTTGGAGGGGAAAGGAAAGTCCCCAAACAAAATTTTGTATCATTTCCTCCTAAATAGCAGAAACACACTCCACAGAAGCAAGTGAAATGCAGTTTGGGAGCAGCTGTTGCTAAAGGGCTGTGTGCTGTGTGCTTATTAGTCATTCAGCAGCAGGCAGGGGACACGAGGTGGGCAGGACCCTGTCGGGGGCTGCACAGGCTACACACAGGGTGGACAGAAGGGGAAAGGTCATTATAGTCAACAGGGCGAGGAAATCTAACTTGACTAGGGGCCAGGTGTAGCTGTGAAATGAAGTAGTAGTAACCACTGCGTTAAGTCAGGAAGGATCTAGATGTGCCTAGTGTAAAGAACCAGGGAGCTCTTTCTCACTGAAAAGCTTGGTGTATTGTTTCAAATGATCAAGCGATACCTAAGATGTACCATGAGTTCTATTTCCACAGTTACTGCAATTTGGGAGAAATGTCAGTGCTGTAATGATCTATGTCAAGCCCAATCTTTTAAGGTTCCCGACCTCATTATACATTCCTAGCACCTGGAACAGTGCCCGGTACACAGTAAGCATTCATAAATGTTTGTGGAATGATTGTACCTTTGCTTTGGACAAAGCTAAAGGCAAAGCCTGCTTGCATAAAGCAAAGATGGTTTGTGAAAGAGAATCTAGATTAAATATTAGGGAAGCTCAATAATTGCTTCTTGTTTGAAAATCCAGCATGTTTGCTAAGAATGTTAAAGGGCAAACCCTGGGGGAGTGGAGAAAATCCACGTGATCATTAGCGTCACAGTGAGGGAGGAGCCTTAACTGGATGGGCTTTGGAATCTGCCCAAGGATTGGTGGAGGACACTTCTGGGCGTGTCTGGACGGGTCGTGGGGGCGTGACCTGGGGGGGGTCTGTGTCTGGTGCTCAGCCCCTTCCTCTCTGGCACTGTTCCCCTGCTCCACTTCCCGCCCCCATGAACTAACCCTTTTGCTCCACCGAGCAGGTCCATCAAGGTATTTCTGTCCTGGAGCTTCTGAACCATCAGCCAAATTAAACACTCCCTGCTTTACGCTGCAGCTGTCAGCTCTGGTGTCCCAGCCTCGCCACACTAATACAAGATTGAAGGGAAGGGCAGCTGTCTTGGGGACGGACTTCGCCATATGGAAAAGAATCAGATGCTTCTTTGGGGCCCCATTGAGCCTGTTTGAGTTTCTGGGAACCTTCTGGTTTCACTAATAAAGTAAACTAATAAATCCTGTAAAGTCAAAAAAAGGAATTTAGTCCTTTCCAGAGCCACAGGTCCGCTTTTATCCCACAGTCTCAGCCATGCGCTGCCCTTCTGTCCAGAGCCCTCACATTTCTGCTCGCTTTTCCGCCCGACTCTGGCGGCTTGGGGCCCTGGCAGCACATCTAAGTCACCTGCGGAATGCTGTAAATCACGGCGTGCCCAGGTTCAAGTGCCTCGTGCGCTTTGATTTATTTGGGCTGAGGAAGACCCAGAAGTTGGTATTTTTTAAGCTCTCCAGATGGCTGTAGCATTTAGCTAAGGTGGAGAATTTTGGCCATAGTCTATTTCGAACAAGATGCACTTTCCTCCTTTCCCAGAGAGAATACGCATTTTTCTTACCTTTACAACATCAAGTACCTACCTCTTCCCTTTGCCCCAGGCTGATTGCTGCACTTTTCTGTGGCTGCCATGAATACACCAGTTCATTATTGACCTTCAGGACCATTCTGCCTCCCTGCAGAACTAAGGGAGAGCTTCAAGTCTGGCTAGGGCAAGTGAATCATGTGCGGAGACCCTTAGGGGCTCGAGCACACTCGGTCCCACACGTTGAACCTTGTCAATGGCCATCTTGGTAGCCCCGCCCCTCTTTGTCTCTCACCTATCGCCTTACCATCCCCCATAGCTTATGCCATATAGACCACCCACTCACAAAGTTCTCTTATTGGGCAAAACCCTAGGTCAATCCTATAGACCCTCCTTTCCTCCTAGCCTTCGCCCCGCCCTGTGACCTACTGCTATACATGTGATGCTTAAGCCTGAATAAATCAGAAGTTCCAGAAACATTCCCCAGGGTCTGTACTTGACTCTGCGCCTCACCCTCTCCCGCCGGGAAAACCTCACATAGACAACAATCAACACAGAACATTTAAACACAGTCTTTCAATAGGGCTCCAAAATGTTACTTACACACATAAGTATATACAACATAGATATCCAATTTTATTCTATTTTGGTTCAGAAAATGACCGTCTCAACAAAGGAAAAATATCAACAACAAGTGGTTCCTTTAGACAGTAAATATGGTTGAGATCACGCCGCTGGAATTTTAGAAAATCTGGGAGAGAAGCCATCACTTTATTTTCAAACAATGTTTTTAAACTCTTTTTTAGAAATGATCTCGGGAGATTCAAAACAACAGCAACAACAAAACAAATCCTCAAGAGCCTATAGGGGTTAAAAAACCTAATACACTGACAGTAGGAGAAGACATTTCTAATTTTTTTTAGAAATACTTAAATAGACTTATTTAAATCATCTATGGCACATGTTTCTTTCCTAGGAATTGAAGAGTTTATAATATTTTAACTCTAATATTCTGCAAAATAAAATGGATAATTAGGAACCCAATAGAATTCATTTTTTTAAAGCAAAGCAAATGAAGACTGAAATAGAAGATATTAAAACCAAACATAGTTTCTAGTCCAGCTACCTTGATGAAAGGAACTCCACTTCCTTCCCTCTGCTGGGGGCTCTACAGGTGGCCCAGGACAACACTGACCCTCAACAGGAACCCTTTGATCACCGTCATCAATTGCCACTCTAATTTCCCTTTTAATAGGTGCACATTTAGTAGGTGCACATTCCTTTGTATTTTGCAGTAAAGTAAGATCTGAAAAAGGAAAGACAAATATGGGGTGATAGCGGCATACAAATTTTGTTATAAAAATTATTTTCTGCCCATGGTTAATAAAGTACAAATAAAACTAAAATGGAAGAAGTAAAAAACACAACTGGCAAAATTTCTGGGGCTTGAGGTTGAATTTTTAATTTGCATCATTAAGTGAGGGAGCTATCCAAAAACATAAGAGAAAATCAGCAAATCTGGCAGACAAACTCCTATCATTTTCAAGAGACAATGGATACTTCTGTGACATGAGCTGGTTCCACCATCTTGGTCTAAGGGATAATCCTGCTCCTCACTTGTAAGGATAATGCTTATGCATAAGAGAAAGTGTAGATCTGAGAAACCTCAGACCTGGAGTCCTCCAGCTGGAAAGTGGGAGTAGGTGAGTGGAGTGATGATTCTAGGGAGGACCAGCTTGACGAGCCGAGTCTGGCAAGGCAAACACTGGATATTTTCCTCTCAGAAGCACGGCCAGTGCATGGCAGCCAAGGGAGCTGGCCCATGTAAAGTCAGTGTACTGCCATGGGCAGATCTGGTTGCACATTAAAAAACAAACAAACAAAAAAAAAAACTCCCGTGAATATTAATTATATTTTAAGCAAATCAGAAGAGAGGTCGAATAAAACATTAGCAACCTTTAATGAAGTTGCATCCTTTGAACTACTCTAGCTTTGGTTGCTGATAAACTCTAGCCCTATACGCGCACCAGCATTTTCACCCAGTGAGCTGTTAGGTGTCTCCAACTTGATCTGTCCTGATTCGCTCCTCAGGTGTTTTTACCCCAATTTTCACTTCTCAGCTTCAGCCGATGGCACATGTATCTTTTCAGGATATCAAGGAAAAAACCTTGGAGTTACTGGTGATTTATTGCCCATTCTCATTCTGACAGTAAATCTTTTAAGTCTACCCTTAAAAACACCAAAATCTTACCACCTCTCCCCATGCCCACTGCTGACAATCTAAGTGGGGTACCACTCGCTGCTGACGTAGTGTAATGGCCTTCACATGCCTCCTCTGCTTCCGCCCCGCCCTTCTTCCTTCACTTCCTTCTGCTTCCGCCCCGCCCTTCCTTCCTGACAGCTTGTCCTTCGCATAGAAGCCAGGGTGATCCAACTAGACGGTGGCTCTGATCACATCTCTGCTCTGCTAGATACCTTTGAATGGATTCTCACTCCAGAGTTAAAACCAGAGTCCTGTGTTGCTCTCAAGGACCCACAAAAGGTCCCTCGCGAGCTCTCCGGAGTCCTCTGACACCTCTTCCCTTAGTCTCCCGGATTCATCCCCAGAGCCCTTCAGATACATTTAAGCCATCCTGCGAAGTGTGACCGGAGGGATGGACCCACAAGCACTCAAAATCTGACCTAATAATAACTTGGAAACAACCCAATGGAAATTATTTTGACTTTATTATCACTCAAGATCCTTTTGAGGGAACCAGTCAGGGAGCAGTCTGGGTGGCAATATATATTTTTACTTTATCTCTGTCCCTTCTTCATTTCCTTCTTTAACTCTTTCTTACATGCTTCTCCATCTCCACCTCTACCCAAGCATCACATTTATCCTACTGTACTTCTTTAATGATTAAGGAGTAAACATAAAGACTAAGGTTACCAGAAGATTTGAGATTCATGGGGGCAGTGTATGACTGCAATTTTTTTAAATTCAAATTTTAATTGATACAGACAACAAGGGGAAAAAGAATGTGATAGTAATAAAAAAAGGAAACAAAGCTCATGTAATTTGGTTTTTTTTGTAGTGGTGGGATACTGCAAGTTCTTTTACAATCTCATATTCTCTTTTTTAAAATCATTGTTTTTGGTTGGCATATAATATTGGTACATATATAGAGGTATAGTGAGATATTTTGATTTCTGTGTAGATTGGCAGCATATTCATCACGATTCCATGCTGGAAACAAAAGACTGAACAATTGTAACATAAAGGAGGGGAGGTTGTTTTGGTTTATAGTTTTCAGAGCATTCAGCCCAAGGCTGTTTGGGTTCAAGGCAGAAGGAGTAGGACAGGAGGTCACAGCAGAGGAAAGCTTTTCACTTCCTGGCATTCAGGAATTAGAGAGAAGAGAGGAGCTAGAGGAAAAATACATCCTTCCAAACAACAAGGTACCTAGATTCAGAGTGAACCAATCTGCTGATGCATATGGCGCCCCCGGGAGGCAATCCCTCTCCTAACCCAAGAGATTTGGGGGACATTCTAGATCTAAACTGTAAAAGGCAGTGATGTTGGGGGGTAGTGTATCTATCACCTTAAATGTTTGCCTTTTGCTTATAGTGAGTACGTTATCCCATTTCCATTATTAAAAGTTATTTTCACAGTGAACAACTCTTATCAGGTAGGAATTAAACTACACTTTAAAAATGTTTATCTTTCTCCTCCTGCAGAGCATGAGCCCCTTGAAGACAGCAAGAATGTCTTCCTTATGTTTGTGTCTGTGATGCCTATACAGTGCCTAGAATTTTATGCAAACTTAGTTCCTGTATAAATGGTCTGATTAACATGACAAGTGTAAACATAGTCTGTGTGTATAACTATTTTCATGCCTCACCTAGTGCCTTGAAGCCTCAGAGCCTGAAGAAGAGTCCTGTGATTTCTCATATTTTAATATTTTAAACCACAAAAGCCCTTCAAGATAATATATAAGTTTCCAAAAAACAGTATCAGTAACATAATTATTATAATGAAATCTGAAACTTTTTATTATTAAATATTTTAGTTGTTTTGTAAACAACTAAAATGCAATGTTAAAAAAGGAGAAAGATCACAAACACAATGAGCATTAGTTCAAAAGTCAATTGAAAGGCAATAAGCAGAAGTTAGTTAAATATAACCATGCTTTACTGCTAAGCAAGTTAGTCTTTGGCCAATGAAAATCCCTTATGGGGAAGTATCAGATGATACTGGCCCAAACTCTTAATTCTGGCTGCTGGATATATACATACATAGTAAATTATTTTCCTTTTTTCTTAAAGAGCATTGCTCCAGCTGTCTTCCATAAATTGTAAAGTAAGTGTGAATATATAGAAGCTTGTAATAAACCTTAATCACATTGCTGTCAAGCTCACCATACTGCACTAGATATATGACAGGTCAATTTGAGGTCTCTTTCTTACTCATGTGTATAGTCAGTAGCTTCCAATTATCTGAAGTCATATGTTCTCATTTACAGCTTCATACATGATTAATTATCAAATCTGTTTTTCTCTTTAGTTTGATAAATTAACATACTTGCAGTTTTTAATATAGAGTAATTAAGAAAAGTAATTTTGTTGATTAGATTAACTCAATATTTTCCAGCTATTTAAAAGTGCATATTAAAAATGACATTAAATTATAATACCAGAAATTTAATTTTCAGATACTCTGAAATCAGATTCATATTCATAAATGCCTTGTTTGGGGGATTCTTTAAAGTTGAGTTTGCATAGCTTTGCTCTGTTAGTGAACACTGAATGTTATGCACAGGTGCCGCCTCACTGTGGAACTCTAGAAGTTCAGAACATCCTGTCCACCTCTTTTCAACGCTGTCAAGGGCCAGGATGTTACACCTTAGCTGCCCTGCCATGCCAGGCAGCATTCCAGGGGTCCAACCAAGCACTAGTCTAAATGTTTTTGAAAAGGTGAGTTTCACATGTGACTAACTCAGTGCAAAACAGTCCAAGTTTCATAGTCTGGGTGAGGGTCATCCAATCAGTTGAAAGTTTTATCAGCAGCAAAGAGTACAGTTTCTTAGAGAAGAAAGCCTGCAACATAAGAACTTGGTCTGACTTTCCTGCCTGCCACGCTGTGGACTTTGGGCTCCAGGTTACAGCATCACCTCTTGCTTGAGTTTCCATCCTGCTAAACAAATCACCTGCAGATTTTGGTCATGTGGCGAACAGTAGATACCTACAATGGTGTTGTTCCTCTCTTTCTCTCTCTCTCTCTCTCTCTCTCTCTCTGAAAGGATGAATACCAGAGATATAAAAGATTTAGAATAAAAGAAACATTTTAAAACATCAAAAGTAACTTCAAAGTTCCCACGCAGCTGCAGGGTCAGAAGCCCGCTGTGACCCCTTGTCTTCCGCACAGCTCTCGGAGGAGTGGCCCCCGGAATTTAATGAGGTGGTGGGCAGGCTGCACTATGTCACTGTGCTGTCAGCAACTCCAGTTACCTTACATGGTTTCTTTTATTGTCAGCACTTTACAGTTTAGGCTTTCTTTTAATTGTTTAATGTTTGCTAATTTGAATATATTTCATATAGCCTCTTCAGCTTACATATGTGCTTTGAAACCTTGACATTTAAGTTTTTCTCTTCCTCTCTTAATATCTAAAAAAACTAGCAAAAAGTGTCCCCTCTGGGTTACAGACAGAGCAGATGACCCAGAAACAAAGTAATTTCTGTGCTTTTGAAGTTAGTGAGAGGTGAACACAAAGGCAACCCCACAATGACCAGTGATCTTCTTAATTGAAATTAGGGTTCAGCTCCCCACCTGCGTTCCGCCTCAGACCCAGCAAGTATTTCCTTCTGTCCTCTCTTGATCAGACTGACCTAAGATGAATACGTTTCCTGTGATGGAAAGTCAAGGGGCCACATCTTAGGAGGCATGAATGCTGCTATAATTTTCCTCTCGTATGGTTCTCTGTTCCCGCAAAAGTGGAGTGATTGCTTCATCTAATTCAGTGCCTCTTCCAATTTCAGTGCATTACAGCTAACCACCTACACTCATTAGGTACCTTAGTATTCCCAGTTCTGTTTAGAAAATGCAACACAATTTCTTGAATTTATCAATTATGCTAAATCTTTGCAATAATAACACCAACAAAATTACAAAGCAAGAACAACTAATGAATGTATTAGCAGATTTTCTGTAGCTTATGAGACAGCATAAAAGAACTATCTGGCCTAACATGTCAGGTTAATATCATGTCTAAAGTTCATGGAATACTTCAGAAGTATATTCTAGAAACGTGTTTGTACATATGCATGGTGAAACATAAAAAACAATATTCTTAGCAGCGTTATTCACAACTATAAATCTTTAGGAAGAGCCATATCAGTCATATGAAAACTAAAGACATATATTCTTCATGGCAGAGTAATGCTCCACTGTGTCCATTCATCTGTTGATGGACTTATAAGCTCTATCCAAGACTTAGTTATTAAAAGTTGTACTGCTACAAACATAGATAATGTGTGCATCCAGGTAAGATGACAACTTTAATCCTTTTGTGACAATTCCTAGAAGGAGAATAGCTGGCCACATGTAATTTCTACTTTTAGTTTTTTGAGAAACCTCCATGCTGATTTCCATTGTAGTTGTACTAGTTTATGTTCCCATAAAAAATGTGGAATAGTTCCTTAGGAAATGCTTGTACCTTGAGAACATAATGTTAAAAGACATAAATCAGAAACAGAAGTTTAAATATTGCATGGGGTTTTTATATGAGAAATAGAAACTATAAATAAAAAGCAAAATAAAGGATAGAAATAAGAAGTAGGGAAATCTTTTTCAAATGAGAATAGGAATAAGAGTTGGAAGAGACAGGAAAGAAGGGAAAATTATTAAATAAAAAATAATCAGCTTAAATAGAGATTTTTCAAATGGGAAGGGAATTTGTTGGAGGAAGCATGTCAGTGAAAATTAGCAAGCCTTGCCAAATTTGTTACCAGAGCTAGACTTTAGAATCATTCATAATTTTTCTGGGAAAAGCACATAGCAATAGATGACTATATACATCATGGCAACATTTTTATAGCATCAAAATGAAGTAAAAGACATCTATGTGTAGATAGATAGATAGATAGATCTACCATAATATATATCTATATATAATCTACCATAGATATATATCTATGGTAGAGGTAAAGAAAAACAGGAAAACTTTTGTACATAATTGAGGATTTCTAAGGTGCAAGGTATAGGGAATGGGAACAGATCACTAAGAGACATCACTGAAAACCCCAGCCATGGGTCTCACTCTGCTGCAGGCCAGTACAACATCTGTGAAAGAGGAAAGTGGGAAATAAAGACACAGAGACAAGAGTTGAGAGAAACTGAGTCTTAGGCCAATCTAAGCTCCTCTGGGCAGCAAAGACAAAAGTCTTCCAGTACATTCAGTGTTTACTCACTACAAGTATAGGGAGAGGAAGCAGGAAGGCTTGGGGAAGTCTGTAGATGACAAATATCAAGAAGCTAGACCTATAGAATGAGGGAACCAGCATATTTTTGCTGAAGAGAACAGTTTATTTAGAGGGGAAGAATTCTAGTTTGAGTCAAATTAACCTTTGCTGGAAACTAGCTCAGCCAATTGAATTATTTCCAATGTAACATGGCCAAATTATGGAGGATCAAGAAGCTTGTGTCACTAGAGCCTGCTAATACTGGGCAAAGGTGTCTACTCTAGCAGGGAATGCTTAGGAGGAATATTTGTGTGAAGTACACATAGGTTCAGGAAGCTCAGAAAAGTCTTGTTTAAGATGCTACTATGCAACACATATTGTGTACAGTCTATGAACTTTGGTAAAGAAATTTCTCATACTTAGAAAAGGAAACAGACAAGAGACAGCTCTTTTACTGCACCAGAAATCAACATGAAAATGAAGCAGGATTTGGATGACACAATACATTGTCTACATAGATTGTCTACAATTTCCAGATTTTAATAAAATTCCTTAATTCGTTGAATTGGTTCCAAGTGATTCCAGATGTTGTAAGAAACATGCACATCAAAGAAGTTATAACTATGCTCAAAGAATTGAAGAAAACTCTTTAAAGAAGTAAATGAAAATATGATGACTATAACTCATCTCATCAAAAGTATCAAGGAAATACAAACAAAATAAAAAACAAATGGAAATTCATAAATTGAGTATTATAATAATTGTACACAACTAATGTAGACTGAAAAACCTATATGAACTTGAAGATAAATCAATTAAAAATACTTGTCAGAAGAATGCAAAAATACTGAAGCATGGCATGAACACAGCCTCCAGCGCTCAAGGAAAAGGAGAAAGTCCAGTGTTACAGATGTCATGGGCATGCCACAGGGGGAAGACCGAGAAGAGGCAGCATGCCAGATATTATGAAGATGATGACATCTGGTGTATACAGCTCCATGAAAGTCAACAAAGACCAGATACAAGGAACATTAAAGAGTTTGACAACTAGATAGATCATTGTCTGTCTAGTTGATAGACAAGGAAAGTCAGTACTAGGGAACGTCTTGCAAACAGTAGGTGAAAAACACTGAGAACAAATTCTTACCAGCAGTCATGGAGGTGAGATGCAGCAGAATGATGTACTTAATGTGCAAAAAAAAGCTACACTTTGTGGTTTAAGTATGCAGGTGCCATCTGACCAATCAGTGCTACACTTAGGGACATAACTGAGAAAATTGAAAAGGTGTTATGTCTACACATGAAACCTTTTTCATGTGTTTGTAGCAGCAGTATTCATGCTACTCAGAAACTGGAAATAACCCAAATTTCCATCAACAGATGAATGAATAAACAAAATATATCATTACCAAATGGTGGAATATTATTCAAGTGTTAAACTGAACAAATTCTGGTATGTGAAATAACATAAATAAAACATGAGATAATTCTGCCAAGCGAAAGAACTCAGTGATAAAGTTAGCTATACGACGGCATTAATGTGAGTTGTTCCTAGATGTCTTAGGGAAAGTAACTCAGTGATTTCCAGGACTGGGGGAAAGGAAGAAAAAGAGAATGACTTCGAATGGGCATGAAGTTTCTTCTCAGGTGACAAAAATATTCTGAAGTTCAAGAATGATGATCAAGTAACACACTTATCTAAAAATCCCTTAAATTGAAATTTAAATATGGTGGACTTTATGCACATTCTATATTGATTGAACTGTTATTTTGAAAATTCACCAAGGAGGAAAACTCTCCGGTAAGAACTCTGAAGAGCAAAACTAGTACAAAAGTTAAAACAAAATAAATACATCTGCAAGTAAACAGATAATTTGTTGCTAGCAGATCCGGCTTATGTGAAATGCTATAAATTCTTACTGTTTGATGGAAAATGACCTCAAATGGAAATGTGAAAGACACTAAGCTACTCTAAATGATAATATGAAGATTATAATGATGAATTCTATAAACATATTTTTCTTACATCTTAAATTCTTTAAGTGGTAAAAAATACAAATTAATACTTATGACACCATATCATTGGATTTTGAACATATATAACTGTATAAATATAGTGAACAATAATAGATTATTATGGGAAGCAGGGATTGTTCAAATCAAAGTGTCTTATATTTTACCAGAATTAAGTTAGCATTATTATTGTTTTGAATTAGATTCTTAATAAGGTGCTTACTTCAGTTGTTAAAGAAATTAATAAGAAAATGAATCAAAATAACAGTAAAAACATCAACAGAGAAATTAAGCTGCTATACTAAAAATATTTGTTTAGCATAAATAATGTAGAAAGTAAAAATGGAACAACAAAAACAAAAGACTAACAAAAGCAGGCATAAATCTAATCAGTCTGTATCAGTAATTGTACTCAAGTGGAATTAACAACCTACTTAAAAGGCAGAGAAGGTTAAAGATAATAAAGGGCAAGATTCAACTATATATTATATATATTAATTTCAGTAGTATATATGCATTGAAAATAAATAGTTCACAAAAGACATATCAAGGGCTGAGGATGTAGCTCAGTGGTTCAAAGCCTGTTTGGTTAGCATGAGGCCCTGAATTTGATTCCCAGGACCAAAAAAAAAAGGATCTTAAAAACAAGAGATACATGAAGTGAGCAGTAACCATAAGACAACAGAAGCTGCATCCATCCAAGAAATGCTTTGACTTTGAGATGTGAACTACTACTAAAGGCATAACAGGGCATTTTATGATGACAAAAGGCTCAGGAGGTCAAGTAAGGTATATGTCTATGTGTAAACCCTCAGCAAAAGAACCTCTAAGTGCAGATGGAGAATCAGAAGGAGAAATAATAGTTTTAGAAGTTCTAGATGTGGATTTCAGCATCTCTCAGTGATGAATACAGTAGCGAGAAGAAAACTCAGTGAGTAGAACAGACTTCAGCAGCATTTTTGCCCCATCACTCACCTGACACACTGAGGACATGCAGAGAAGTGCGAAGATGAGAGCTCAAGGTCGCAGGAGACAGATTTCAGGAGAGATTTTATGCTGGGGTGCAAAGCAAGCCACAGTCCACCTTTTAGAATGGTCTTCGCACTGGTCTTTAAAGACTCGCAATAACTTTCATCAAAGTTATTTCACTGGGACAGCCACAATCAAGAAGCTGGGTAACACCCAGTGTATGTGTGAGATTAATGACGGCAATCTCCTGACATTGTTGGTGGGAACGGGAAAGGACACACATTCAGGGAAACAGTTGGGTAGGGGTTCAAAATTTTAAATGCGAGTTTGTGGTATAATATAAAAATTCCATTCTGTAGCGGTCTACCTAAGGAACGTGAAAACTTGTGTCTACAGGAAGCACTATATCCTCATCACCGTGTTATTCACGTTGGCAAATGCTAATGCTGAGTTCCCACATTTATCAATTAATGCATGCAAATGCAAAATGTAGTCAGTTGGTGTGATAAACATCGCAGCTCAATTCGAGAGATGACATACTATTATACACTCTGGGTGAAAAGAATCAGATACAAATGAACACATATTATATGACTCTGTTTATATAAAGGTCCTAAACAGACAAATATACAGACACAGAGATTAGATCGACTGCTTTGTGGGAGCTGGAGTAAAGATGAACAACAAATAGGCTCGAAAGCATTTTTTATATGATAGGTTCATCTTAAATCAGAGTTTGGTGATGACTGCACAACTCTCTAAATCTATAAAAGATTGCATGCTGAAAATGGATAATCTTTATGACTTAGGATGTCTACAGTAAGAAAGTTCTTAAAGCAAGTATAAGAAATAGTCATCTAAATGTGGCATCTGCCATTTTAGTTTTAACTGTGGCTTGCCAATGGAAAAATTACCCACAATTCAGCAAATTGCTAAGGGAGTTCAGCCACGAACAATAAGTAGGCTGCCTGAAAAAACAGGACTAATTAACTAATTATTCATTTTTGACATGAATTTTGTATTGGCAAAAACATTCTTTGAAAGATCCATCATCACTAACAAATTGATTTCACATGAAATTACCTAATTACGGTTCTTTTCTGACATTGTACATATGTAATGTGTAGTTATGCTTGATACGCATTCAGAACCTATGTAAGGAGCACTATACGAAACCATGCTAGGATTTACAAAGCATAATATAGTATAAAAACAACCCATAACTTGCCGACCTGCCCTTACTAATTAATTAAATTAATTAAATTAAATCTCTTTGTTCTACAGTCTCTGCCATCTTCAATGAATTTAAAGCTTACTTGCTTTTTCTAAAATGAACTCTCCTTGATATACTTGAAATATTAATTTCTTTAACATCAAGTCAGCATTTCGACATTCAAAAGAGAAATAATTTGGATGTAATCCAAAGTTTACACCTTAAGAACCTGGATCTGGTCTGGAATTTGGAGCTGGTGTCATGTATGTTCCAATGTTCAGTGTGCCGTGGTTGCCATGAATATTTAAAACCTGAAACTTGAAACAAATGAGTTTGGATCTGTCGTAGTTTCCAGTTTCCACAATGCAAATATTATCAACAGGGTCAGTTTCAAAATGAGGAGTCAGAAACCTTGGAAAATTTCTGAACATGTAGTCATTGTCTCAGGTGGCTACACCTTGAATGCAGCTGGGCATTTCTGGAGTCTTTGCTTGCTTTACTAACCCATGGACCGCCTGACGTGCTGTTGTTGTTGGAGTTTTGATTCATGGTGCGATGTTCATTTTAACATTAGAAGAGCCTGTTCAGTGAGGGCAGAATGTCACATGGAATCCTCACAGGGAGAACACAATCTCTCTAACCACTTGGCCTTCACGTGCGTCTTAAGGAGGTAGAGACCGTTCG
Organism: Petromus typicus; assembly: GCA_004026965.1. Lineage (NCBI taxonomy): Eukaryota > Metazoa > Chordata > Mammalia > Rodentia > Petromuridae > Petromus > Petromus typicus. The sequence goes on from PVIR01015893.1 coordinate 33,743, forward strand.
TATGTGTAATTAGAGCTTGGATCAAGTTCCACTGTCAGAACTTCTATCCCAGTTCTTGGGTACTGTCTGAGTTCTCAGTTCTAGGTACTGCTCTTGGGTACTGTGTGAGTGCTGAAGTTGGAAACATTTCCGTGGAATACTGTGAGCCTCTTACTAAGGTCACTTAAGGTCGATTTGCAGTGGCAGCTCCAATTCGAGGTGTGACTTAGGCCTATTTCCCAGTTACCTCCCCTGAATAGTTCTAGTGTAGTTTATCCATGAGAGAAATTCACCTAAGCTTTAGAGAACGGGAAGGAAGTAGAAGCCATTCTTCTTAGGAGGCCATTGGAGTCTCCCATGAGGGCGTAGACAGTGAGGAACAAGCTGATGGGTCATCAGGAAAGACTCGTTTCCTCTACTAAGCCCGCCTTGTCATCCTACCTTGGTGACCAGGTGCTTCTAACCTCAGATGAGCCCAACACAGTCTCGCTTTTCCTTCTGCTCCAGTAATTCAGGCTGTGGTGCTGGGTCACAAGGGTCCTCTACTCCTCCTAATCTTCATCTTCACATCTCCTCCCATGTTTGTATCATTCCTAATTCTTAGCTAAACCTCTTATTCTTGTATTTCTTGTGTTATTTCTGTCTTGTGTGATGTCTGCTATTTCTTGTGATATTGTATCTAGAAGCTATTTACTAAGAACACTTGAAATTTGTGAATATATAATTAAGAAATGATCACAGTTAAAAAATTAATATCCCCATGGTAGTGACAAATACTATCCTCCTCCTCCTCCTTTGCCCTCTTCTTCCTCCTCCTCTCCTCCTCCCTTCCCCATCCTCTTCGTCTTCCTCCTTCCCCTCATTCTCCTCCTCCTCTTTGTCCTCTGCTCCTTCTTCTCCTTCTAATGATGATCTACCTTCATGAAAACAAGCAAACAAACTTGCAATGATCTATCCCGGGAGATGTGCCTCGTAGGGAGGGAATCTATATATATATACCACTCTCTGGACCTTTTGTTATGTTTCTATAACTAGATGGAGATCCCAGCAGCTTCTAGGGAAACAGGTATCATTTTCAACCTGTAAAAATGTAGCAACCTTTGCCAATTTCTGTCAACAAAAACACGGAAAATGTGTGTGCTGATTCAACTGAAGTAGAACAGCAAGTTGGTTAAATTAAAACACTCCCAGCATGCACTGGCTCCCATTTGGACACGTGCTCGAATCCTCAGTATATGCCGCTTATACCAACACTTCATTTATTGACTTACAAAACATGTAATTCCTTATCATGGATTTGCATGGACCATCTGTTCTGTACAAAGGAATTCATTAGTTTCTTTTGGATTTGTATTGCTCTGCAAATAAATTATCAAATAAAATTTTAAATATTAATCACATTTGAAGCTTTTCTGTAACTTGTATGGCCATTACTGTTATATTTTTAAACTATTTTATTAACTTTTTATTCATCATAAGAACTATGTATTGAAGATATTAATAATATCTAGTGTAATGTTTCCTTGTCCCACAAACATTAATTACTGACAACACTGCTCAGGCCTAACTTCTTATCTTGATGCCAATAGCTGGCGAGGAAGAGCTGCTTAACTTAGAGTTAATCGTTTCCCTGAATCCTGGCATAGTTTTCACAATTTAGTCGCAGAGTACGACATTAAGCAAGTAAATTAGCATCACTAACCTCACTTTCTTCAATTAAAAAATTAAATGTTTGATAGATAACCTTGTGGTACCTTCCAATATTTCATGAAGTATGGCAAATGCCGCCATATGTTCAGCTTCCCAGGCACTTTGGAGCACCGCCATGACCTTCATGAGACTGACAATGCATATTTTCTCTGTACAGAAGAAGCTTGAATATATTACTATTTCTAATGACCATAATTGCGGTACACAGATCTCCACCTCTTTCTAAAGCACTCTGAAAGCTTTGAAAAACTGTAAGAATCTCAAAGGTCATATCCTTTTATGATCTTTTTTGATAAATAAAAGTGCTGTTTAGAAAGCTTGTCAATTGCTCAGGGCTACCTGTGATGGTTCATCTTAACTGTCAGTTTGATTGACTGGAGAAAGGTCCAGAAGATTAGTAAAGTACCTGTCAGGATGCGTCGGGCCTCAGGCAAATGGTGCCCTGTGCCTCCTCTTTGGGTTTGCCCCTGCTCTCTGCGTCCTGACTGCTACTCATTGTGCAGCATTGTTCCACCACACTCTTCGGCATCATGTTTCCTGTGATGGACTGAAACCATATGTCAAAGGTTTATTTAAAACCTTTCTGCTTTAAATTGTGTATGTCAAGTAGTTTGTCTCAGCGAGGGAAAGCAGTCCAAGACACCATCCAACTAGGAATGATTAGAATCTGACGCTGGGACTCTGGTCAATCCCAGTGCTACTTTCACCATTCTACATGGCCTGTGCTAGAGAGAGAGAGAGAGAGAGAGAGAGAGAGAGAGACTTCATCAGTGTCTTCATTCCTGCGATTGTATTTAATATTCTATCTTCATGCTGGAGATACTGTCAATTTATATGTCTCTCAGAGTACTGAGCTGTATCAGCGTAGCAAAGTTGACATGTGTATCTAAAAAACACACACACAGACCATTCTCTGCTTGCTTTTTTTTTTTTTTTTTTTTTTGAGACAGGGTCTCGCTTTGTGGTTCAGGCTGGCCCTGAGCTGATCTTCAAACTCACATCACAGCAATCCTCCTGCCTCTGCCTCCCGAGTGCTGGGATGACAGGCGTGAGCCACCACGCCCGGCACTGTGGTATGTGGTACTGATTGCTGCTGGGTGTGAGTTTCCATGCCCAGTATTGTATGGGGTTACTGGGGATCGAACCCAGGCCCTTGTATTTGCCAGACAGGCGCTGGAACCACTGAGCTAAATCCCCAGCACTCTCTGCTTGTTACTTGACCTTTAATGCTGCCTTTCATATTTCTAACTTGATTTTTCAAAAAATCTTAGGTCAGTCTTGCTTTCTCAGTTTAAGCAGAGACCTTGGAATCTGAGCATGTAACACCTACAGTCACAATGTGTCCCCCCAAAAACTCCTGTTTGGCACCTTCATTCTTTAATGTGGCAGTGTCGGAGGAGGTGACCCCAGGGAAGTGTCTGGGTGGTGGGTGGGACTCTGATGGACAGATGGGTGCTTGGGTTGTGGGGCGAGTTGCCCAGAACGGAAGGCCCACTTCCTCTTCTCTGTTTCCCATGCTCCTCCTCACCCCACCTCTTCAGGTCATGAGTTGAGGTTGCCAGAAACCAAGCAGATGCCGGCACCGTGCTCTTGGACTTCTCAGCTGACTTAACTGTGAACCAAAATAAACTTCTTTTAAAAAGTAAAGACTCCAAACTCAGGTGTTCTGTTATGGCAGCAGAAACAAACTGTAGCAGCCTAAGAGTTCTACAAGAATTGTGGCCAGAGACAGAGAGAGATGTTAGGAGCCTAAGCACTTCTACGCTCTTATATCAAGTTGCATTTAAATTCCAGTAACTCACGCAGCTGATTGGAGTGAAAGCTTGAAAAGAACACGTAAATGAAACTCCCAGCATACACTAGTGTGATTACTCGGTGACAGCATAAGGAATAAGAGCAACACTGAGGGCTGGTATGGAGCTCATCAGTGGGGAGCTCACTTAGTTTGCAGGAGGACTTGGGTTCCACCTGCTGCGATACAAACAAACAAAATAACAAAAGTATCGTTCATATGCTAAAAAGTTTGGACACAAGTCACATAAATAAGATGAACATCATGAGCAACAGGTTAAACATCACCAGGGAATGTCTAAGAGGTGCACCTTACAGGAATTAGGATTGATTTTGTCATCTCTGACTTTCTTTCACTTCTTGGCAAA
>PVIR01015894.1:0-37549 GCA_004026965.1 Petromus typicus
GGATTCTGCCAAGGGCGGCGAAGTTCTGTCTCCTTTCATGAGAGTTTGTTAGTAGCCCAATAAGTGATATGTTTCTTTTATGCTGCTTTCTGTATTCCTGCCATGTTGAAGAATAGACGAGTTTAAAGAAATAATTAAGAACGTTTAAAGACAACTCATGGAAGATGTCTGTAATGTGTACTTGATGAATTCATGTCGAGAGCACATCTAGGGCTCCTATAAATACATATGACAAATAGATAGATGCTGGGAACAAGGACTGCAGAAAAGGGGAGTGAAAATGGACAATAAGCATGGGAAAGGGCTCTAACACAGTTATCACGCCAATGGAAATTACAGTCCCAGTGTGATACTACTGTACGTTTGTAGCTAAAATGAATGGACCTATTGTGTTGAAAAGACATGGGACATTAGCTTTGGGCAGTGTCAGTATCGCAGCCAATGAGGTTTATTCGAGACTTGATTATTGCTAATTGAAAAGATACAGGGAGCTGGGGATCTGGCTTGGTGGTTCTGGCATCTGCCTGGCAAGTGCAAGGTCCCTAGTTCAATCCCCGGTAACCACATACCACAATGCCAAGTGTGGTTACTCACCCCTGTAAGCCCAGCATTTAGTACCACATACTGCAATGCTAGAGGTGGTGGCTCACACCTATAATCCTAACACTTGGAATGGTAGAGGAAGGAGGATTGCCAAGAGTTCAAGGCTGAGTTCAGGACAAGCCTGAACTATAAAATAAAATAAAATAAAAGATATGGAACAACAGAGGTGATAGTGGTATTATTATTATTATTATTATTATTTTTTTTTTTTTGGAGACAGGGTCTCGCTTTGTCGTTCAGGCTGGCCCTGAGCTCAGCCTCAAACTCACATCACAGCAATCCTCCTGCCTCTGCCTCCCGAGGGCTGGGATTACAGGCGTGAGCCACCATGCCCAGCACTGTGCTATGTGGTACTGATTGCTGCTGGGTGTGGGTCTCCACACCCAGTATTGTTATATGGTTACCGGGGAATTGAACCCGGGTCCTTGCACTTGCAAGACAGGTGCCAGAACCACTGAGCTAAATCCCTGGCCCGATAGTGGTATTATTGACACAACTATTTAGAAAAGTTTTGCAATATCTACTAGGCTGAGTATGTGACAATTCTGTGACTTACTTCCAGGAGTATACCCAAGAGAAACATATACCTCTCATTCACCAATGAACATGAACAAAGGTGTCATTAGCCACACTATTTATATGAGCCCCACACTGGTAACTGTCCTGGAGTCTGTTAATAATAGAATGGAAAAGTAAATGATAGTATACTCACACCATGGAATGCAATATAGCCATAAGAATGATGGACAGCATCTATATAGCAGGAATAAATCGATTCCACAAATTTGATGCTGAACAGAAGGATTAAGGAGCACAAGAGTATCATTCTGTGGTGCATTTACAGAAAGCACAAAACCAGGCAGAATTAATAGTTAGAAATCGGGAGAGGGTCAAACTTGGACGGGGAAACAACTGGGACAGGCACACGGGGGACTCTAGGACCCCAGTATTAGTGGTCTAGTAGTTCTACTTCCTCCTCAGTATAATGGTTACACATTTTACGAAAGCTACCCACTCTCCATTTTACATTATTCTGTACATTTCTGTAATGTGTTCTGAGTTTTTTTAGGTTTGTTTTTTTTTGAGACAGGGTCTCACTTTGTAGTGCAGGCTGGTCCTAACTCACTATGTAGTCCAGGCCAGCCTCAACTCAGAGCAATCCTCCTGCCTCTGCCTCCCGAGAGCTGGGATTGCAGCCCGTTTCAGCAAGGAGGAAATCTTGCTGAATCTGTGCACCTCTGAATAGAGCTGAGGCTTGATCTGCAAAATGAAACTGAAACATGCTGAAGATAAGGAGAATTTTCTTATTTACATATGAAAGTAAAGTAGTAAGATACTACAAGAGCAGTTTCAGAATGTAATTATCAGTCCAGCAAAACAACACCGGTAAAGTTTCAACACAGGTAACAGCAACATAGAGGGTCTAGCTTGTCCTCATCCCAGCAAAACAACACTAGTATGTTGCAACCACAGGTAACAGTAGCACGGAGGGTCTCAGATTGAGAGAAGAATGTCTAGCTTGTCCTCTGAACGGGGTTTTTCATTGTGTGCTCTTGGGTGCTCCTGCTGCCACGCGTCCCTTTGTCCTTCGGTTCATATCGCCCATCTTTAAAGCAGCTCTCTACTGGTCCTGTCCTGGTTCCCATCCATACTCTCAGAGGGGGGACCAGCCCCTCCCAGAAGTTGGTATGTAACCCTCTGTATCTGTATGGGTCTCAGGAGGGGTCAATTCCTTTCAAGAGCATATAGTGATTTAGCGTATTTGAGGACCCTGGTTAATCATTCTTTCCCTGGAGCACTTCCCACTGCAGGCACAGACCCTTCTCCAAGCCCGCACAAGAGTGCAAGGTCTTTAGCATTACAAATAACCTTTACACAGGTTAAAATAACTTTTACACAGGTGTGAGCCACCACACTCATCATGGTGATATGTGGTACATGGGACTGAATTTGGGACTTTGTGCTTACCAGGCAGAGGCCAGAACCATTGAGCTAAATCACTTTAAAAAAAGGATGTGGGAGGGCCAGGGATTTAGCTCAGTGGTTCTGGTGCCTGCCTTGTAAGTGCCAGGCCCAGGTTCAGTCCTTGGTAACCACACACAATAATGCCAGGTGTGGTGACTGAGGCCCACCAGCAATCAGTATCACATACCACAGTGTGGGGCGTGATGGCTCACACCTATAATCTCAGCACTCGGGAGGCAGAGGCGGGAGGATTGCTGTGATTTTTTTTTGGAGACAGGGTCTCGCCTTGTGGTTCAGGCTGGCCCTGAGCTCAGCCTCAAACTCACATCACAGCAATCTTCCTGCCTCTGCCTCCCGAGTGCTGGGATGACAGGTGTGAGCCACCACACCCAGCACTGTGGTAGGTGGCACTGATTGCTGCTGGGCGTGAGTCTCCACGCCCAGTATTGTATGTGATTACTGGGGACTGAATTTGGGTCCTTGCGCTAGCAAGGCAGGGGCTGGAACCACTGAGCTAAATCCCCGGCCTGGATTGCTGTGATTTTGAGGGTGGCCTGGGCTACATAGTGAGTTCAGGGCCAGCCTGAACTACAAAGCAAGACCCTGTCTGAAAAAAAATTTTTTTAAAAAGGATGTGGGAGGGACCTAGATTATTGATGTTGATATGCCACTCACTGAGGAGTCTGAGCTTCCAATTCATTGTATGGGATTCATACAAATAAAAATAAAGATAATAATCATTACAGAAGTTGAAAGTCAAGTGCTCAGCTGATGAACTGGAAAGGTGGATGAAGAGAAGATGTAGAAAGTACGTTTCTTTGGCCTATTATCTTCCTTTCTCTGCCGTGGTTCTCTATTAAAGCTTAAGTAGAAAACCCTGAATGGTAAAAGGACAGAGCGTAGACCTTTGGCTGTGGCTGTGTCCACTGTCAGCTGCTTCGGGGATAGAGTCCACCACCCAAAGGTTGGAGAGGAACTCTCATTTAAGTTGTTCTTTCCCCAGGTGTCCTCGGGTCCCTCCTCTAGCATCACCTGGGGCAGCCAGAAGGTGAAAGACTCAGCCAACCCTGTCCCCTCTAAAGTGGCGATGCAAGACATCTCCACAGAGCTGCACTGCCCGCTGTGTAGGGACTGGTTCAGCGACCCTCTCATGCTAAACTGCGGCCACAACTTCTGCCAAGCCTGCATCCAAAATTTTTGGAAGCTAGAAGCGAAGGAAATATTCTGTCCCGAGTGCAAGATGCTATGTCAGTACAGCAACTGCACATTCAACCTGGTGCTGGAGAAGCTGGTGGAGAAGGTGAAGAGGCTACCTCTCCTCAAGGACCGTCCGCAGTGCTCAGAGCACGGCGAGAATCTGAAGCTGTTCAGCAAGCTGGACGGGAAGCTCATCTGCTTCCAGTGCAAGGACGCGCGGCTGTGCACTGGGCCGTCCAAGGAGTTCCTGCAAATCCCCGACGCCGTGCGTGTCTTCACGGTGTGTGGGCCACAGCAGCTCCGGAGGAGTGCTTTGTAGCGCTTCTTCTCTTTCCCTCACCCCTTTAACCAAATACAGTGCACCCGCGACTTACGACCAGTCTGACCTGGGGACAATTCGGGTTACAACTGGAATTTTAATTTACGAACAGTCTTGAGTTAGGACCTGAATGCTGGCTGCTTGTGCTTCCGGATGGTCTCAGATACAGATCTAACCCTTAAATAGTTCTGGAAGGAACATGACAACATCCTTCCTCTATGGAACTGACTGAGAAATCCTGGGCCAGTGTCTCTAAGGACACTGAGATCTGCCTATGCATTGGGGACAGACTGTGAAGGCTGCGTAGTGAAGTCTGAGCCTTCAGCTGACCAACCTGAGTTACAACCAGCCCTCGAGAATGCACTGAGATCATCATAAGCCAAGGGTCCACTGTAAAATGAGAAATCTCAGAATGTCAGAAAATACAAAATATTTTGCAAAGTTCTTTCTCCAGAGTGAATGCTTACAGGAATGTGCACTGGTGGGATCCCCTCAATCTCATGCGGTAGAGAAAATGGATGTGTAAGATATTGCTGTTGTTATAAGTTTCCAAGTTTAAAATTAATATGAGATGATATGAGATAACCTAGTAAAGACAGTTATATTTTGTCACACTTGTAATTTGTAACTGTTTAGAATTCCTGAGAGGATTAGAGAAAGCTGAAATAGGAGTATACAGTGAAGAAAGGGGATGGGACTTGAACTGGGAAATCATTTGTATTTGGATGGGCAAAGGGAAGAAATCAGTGTTCCAAGTGAGAACAACATACGTAAAGGACAAACGGTGAGAAGAGTATAAAAGGAGGCATAGTGAACAGAACCCATTGCCTTTTTCAAGCTGGTGTGGTTAGTTAATAAGAGGGCAAAACTAAGCTTTTTCCTCTGCTTATCATTTTGTTCACAATTTTATGTGGTGCTGGGAATCAAACCCAGGGCCCATACTATGTGAACTCTGAGATATATCCTCAGTGCTATTCACAATTCTTGAGAGACACAAACTAAGGTACAGGGGAGGGGAAAGATGTTAAATTCTGGCACACTGGGCTTTGAGATGTCCTTGTCTCTCACACTAGGATGGGTTAATACTATTTGGTGTTCCTAGGAGGAGCTTGCCCTTTACCAGGATCAACTGGAGACAACCTTGAAGGAACTTCAGTCTCTCAGGAACAAGCAGAAGGATGCTATTGCTTCTTGCAAGGTGAGGAGCAGAGAAGATGGGTTATGAATAGAACTGGCTTACACCCTATTTATAACTTCAACTACAAGAGGAAAAGGTGCTTAAACATATATTATCAATATGCCAAATGGCACCTGGGCTATAGAATTAAAGATCTGACAAAACAGGGCAGAAGGAAAAGTGTTCGTGGAGCAGGTTCTGTGTTAATTTTCACTGCTATGACAAATAACTTAAACAACTTAACAACTTAGACTATAAACAACTTAAAGTATGAAAGGATTATTTTGATTAACTATTTCAGAAGTGTCAGTCCATGGTTGGCCAGCTCCTCTCAGATCAGAGAAACTTCATGGAAGGGTAAAACAGAGGGAAGATGCTTAGCTCACAGCAATCAGAAAGCAGAGAGAAAAAAAAGCAAAAGAGCCAGATAGGAAGGGATTAGGGACAACATACAGTCTGCCAGTTCATTCAACTAGGACCCATCTCTTAATAACACATTCAACTATGGACTTGTCAATTAATTAATTAATCCATCTACAGATTAATGGCATGATCCTTGGGGTTTTTAGATCCAAACCATAACACTCCATTGCTTGCCTTTAAGGCTCACCTCCATCTCACTATGGAAGATGCATTTAGTCCGTCTCTAAGATTTGCCAGTCTTACAGGTTCCTTTGTTACCTGATATGTTAGCTACTTTTCTCTCATTGTTGGGACAAAACACCTGACACCCAAAGTTAAAGGAGAAGGGATTTATTTGGCTTACAGTTCATGGTGGTTTCAGTCTATAGTCCAGCGCAGGGTGGATGGCAGGCAGTAACTACAGAGGAGAAACAATATGGCATCAGAAAGTAGCAAAACAACAAGAGACTTTAACAGTGTCTTTCTCTTCTTTTTATCTTATTCAGATGAGTGGGATTAGGGAGGTGCCAAACCAATTGCTCAGAAGCAGAGGTTTAGTGATCACATGCCTTTTATCCTAGCATCACACATTCCAGATTTAGCTACCTCCAAAATACGGCATGAAGCTTTTGGGGCACATCTGGACACAAATCACAACACCCAAAGTCCAAGTCCAGAGTCTCCTCTGAGACTCAAGGCAACTCTGAACTGTCAGCGCCTATGAAAATTCAAAAAGCAAGTTATATACTCCCATGATGTCATGGCATGGAGTTACCAACATTCCCTTTCCAAAAAGGAGGAATAGGGTAATGGAAACCCAGCAGGCCAAATGTTAAATTCTGTAGCTTGATGTCTAGTCATCAAACACACATTTGCACAATATGAGAGTAGGGGCTCTCTTCTCAAATAATAGGTTTACACATTTAAACATGGCTCCATTGCTTTAGGTCCATGATGAGACAGAAACATCTTGGCAGAAGGGTATGGGGGAGGAAAGCTGCTGACCTCATGGCATCCAGGAAGCAGAGAAAGAGGGTATGAACAAAATAGTCAGAAAAGAAAGGGCCAAGGACAAGACAAGACACAGTTTAAGGTCATGCCCCATAGGCCCTTCCTCCTAATAGCCCGTTCAGCCATACTCATTAATCCATAAACAAGGGTGGTACCTGCATGTCCAATCACTTCCTGAAAGCCCATCAGCTGGCCTTTGGGGGATATTTTAGATTTAACCTATAATGGATTGCCAATAGTTCACAACGAAGAAGAATTAATTTTTCCCTTAATGTACACTTTAAAAAAAAAATTCAGTCACTAAGTGATTATTGCAGGGCTGAGATCTATCTAGTTTTTTTATGGAAGAATAAGGAATTTATCAGGAAAATTTCACTAAAAATTGCTATTTCCAAATAAATAAATAAATTCTTTTTTTTCCTGGGAGTTTATAACTAGGAATCCTGGACCTAGACCTCTCAAATTGCATGTCTTTCCAATTTGGTTCGATCTTTTTTTTTTTGAGACAGGGTCTTACTTTGTACTTCAGGCTGGTCCTGAACTTAGCCTCTAACTCAGCAATCCTCCTGTCTCTGCCTCTGAGTGCTGGGATTACAGGTGTGAGTTACCACACCGCGCACTGTTGTATGTGGTTACGAACTAGGGTCCTTGTGCTTGCAAGCCAGGCACCACTGAGCTAAATCTCCGGCCATGATCTTTTTTTATCCTTTTGGTATTGGGAACTGAATTTAGGGTCTCATGCTTAGACTGTGGTTAATAATGATGGACCCTGGAATCCAAGATGGGTAAGAGGAGACATGAGAAGAGAAGCCTGTGAGTAGAATCAGAGTTTCCATGAGATCCAATACTTGTTGCAACCAGAGTAAGGAAGCTCTGAGCATAAAATGTCATTTTGGAGATGGTGCAATTCCTAGGGCTGATGAAAATCCTAACTGTGACTATGGGAATGGAGAGATAAAGTTGAGAATCATCAGAATTGAAGAGGACGAGAAACCAAAGAAGTGGGCTTTCTGAGGCTTCACCTGTGCGGAGGATGAGGTCATCCAGGAACAGTTACCAATTTCAGTGCTTCAGACCTTGCTCGTATCCTGTCTCTGTTAGACGCATCTGGCAGCAGAAGCAGCACCCCTCCAGTGCTCTGCTGTCTAGCTAAGGATGGCCTTTCTGGGGCCCTGTGGCCCCAGTCCAACAGTACCACCTGGTAGACACTGCTGTGACAGTCTGGGAGGGTGTTATTATTCAATTCCACAACGTTATTCAATATTGCACTGGTTACCAGTACTGCAATGAGAATCTGGAGGCCACTTTTGCCTGCTTCATCCTAAACTATTAAACTAACTGGGAAATAGGAGGAAGTCTTCCCAAGACCTCCTTTCAGCAGGGTTGAATGCTGACTTATACACATTTCCCTACACCAATGTTTTCCAAGTTGTGTCACGTTAGTGGTGTTGGGCCCCCAATGCCATCTGCTACTCTCCGTAATATCTGTGCGTTTCCAGGAAGAGAAGGTGCATCTGCAGGAGCACTTGTCCTTGGAGTTTCTAAAGCTGCATCAGTTTCTGCACAATAAAGAAAAGGACTTTGTAAATGCCCTCAGGGAAGAAGGAAGAGCCCTGAGTGAAGAGATGGAGCTGGGCCTGAGCCATCTGCAGGAGCAGTGTCTCCATGCCAAAGATATGCTGACGAGCATCAAGGCTCGGATGGAACAGCAGAACGCCTTTGAATTCCTCAAGGTGAGACTCTGCATCCACTGATTCCTGCGCCCTTCCGATGGGGTGGGGGCAGGGAAACCTGAGGCAGTGGCTGTTCAACCCCAGGGCCAACAAAACAAAGCACAGAACTGCACAGTGCTTTAAACATTCTCGAGGAAAAAAGCAGGAGGCTGCTTTGGACTTGTGCTCTGCAGAAAGCTTTCCTTCCTCTTAGCAAACGAGATGATAAAACCCCATTAATAACACTACAGTATGTAGTAATACTTTCATCTCTTTCCACGAAGAACTTTGAAAATTTATTTCTCAAAAATAAGAATGTGGCAGTCTGTGTTGAATCTCTGGCTCTCAGCCATTATACATTGACCTTTCCCAAAAGACAGAAGCCAGACTTGGGCCCTACATGTGGCACTATCACTTCAGAGGCTTAACTGGACAAGGAAAGGTGCCATTGGGTCAGAATGTCTGCTGTGTTTTCCTTCTGAGACTATTTGGAAGTAAGGGTAAAAAGTTGCTTAACTTTAGCTGGGTATGGTCACTCCTGTAATCCCAGCTACCTGGAAGGCCAAGGTGCGAGGATCACAAGTTCGAGGCTACCCTGTACAATTTGGCAAGATCCTGTCTCAAAATAAAATGAGAAGGGCTGGGAGTGCTGCTCAGTGGTAAAGCACTTGGGTAGCATGTGTAAGAGGCCCCAGTTGAAAACAACAACAACAAAGTTTAGCCCTAATTATTGTCATTCTGGCTTCCTTTTGTTCCCTGTAAGAGGGAATTCTAGGAAATCAAAGCAAAGGAGGGGCCGGTTAGCATCCGTTAGATGGGAGCTGCAGATCAGCAAAAGCATAGGGAGAGTGCAAAGCACTAGAAAGCGCTTGGGCCCCAATGAGGATCAGACACCCGGAAGTAGGTAGTGATGATTGAATTCTGGTGTTGATCAAAATTAACAGCAAGTTCTGGATGAGCAGGCATCTGACTTCAATCTTTCTCCTTTCCTCTTTTAGGATATCACAAATCTGTTGACCAGGTAAGCGTTTCTCCACGGTGCTCCCGATACCCTGTCCTCCATCTCTGGGGAGTGTCTAAGAAGAATTGATTCTGTCCCCTGCAGCTTGGAAAAAGGAACACAGGAGCTGGTGCCCAGGGGGCTGATCTCTAGGAGGCTGACGCCAGGCCTATTCAGAGGTCCCGTCCAGTACATGGTCTGGAAGGAAATGCAGTTCGCTCTCTCTCCAGGTATCAGTGGGCTGGAACTCCTGGCTCCCAGGGCTGATGATGGACAGGACTCTCCAGAGCCTGAGTGGCTCTTGAAAGCCTGACTGGGGAATGGTGGCATTTAGCAAAAGGAAGCTGGTTGGTATGACTGAATTTCTTCTGTTGCTACAATCTAAGAATATATGATTTCAAAATGATACAGTAGACCTTCAAGTGAAGACAGGCCTGACATACGAACAACCTGGGTTACAACTGGAATTTTAGTTTTAACTTACAAACAAAGTTTTTAGTTACAAGCTGCACACAGGCTGCTGGTGCTCCCACGTGGGCTCAGAGCCAGGTCTAACCCGTAAAGAGCTCTAGAAGGAACATAACAGCATCCTTTCCTGTGTGTGGTTCACTGAGAAATCCTGGGCCAGAATCTCTGTAAGGACGCTGAGATCTGTGTATGCACAGGAGACTGAGCCTCAGTTGACTGACGTGTTACAACCAGCCCTCAGGAACGAATTTAGCTCCTAAGTGACGGGTCCACTCTATTAAAATTACTCTTCAGCCTGTGATTTTCTTTGAATGTTCTATACAATATGACAATCAGCCAAAACTTTATCCTGCTTCACTAGATCAGCTGTATGAATCCTGGAGGTCTCTGGCCTGAAGGCTTCTGCACATGCTCTTTGCACACATAGGGTCTTGCAATTGAGGGTTACAGTATAAAACATACTCTCTTAGGAAACTGCTTAGAGATCTTCAGTGCCTCTGAAGAAAACCAATAATTTCTTTCTTTCTTTTTTTTGAGACAGGGTCTTATTTTTATAGTTCAGGCTGGCTCTGAGCTCAGCCTTGAACTCATAGCAATCTTCCTGCTTCTGCCTCCCAAGTGCTGGGATTACAGGTGTGAGCCCCACACCCGGCATTGTTGAAAGTAGTTACAGATGAACCCAGGCCCTTGCACTTGCAAGAAAGGCACTGAAACAACTGAGCTTTATCCCTGGCCTGAAAAGCAGTAATTTCAATAAATGTGTCTAAAAGTTTGCTAAGTTTTTGTATTTCTGCAGACACCAAAGGACTGAGCAGGACAAAAACATAGAAATGGCATTTCCTGGGCTGAGGATTTAGCTCAGTGGTTCTGTGCCTGCCTTGCAAGCACAAGTTCCCTAGTTTGATCCCTGGTAACCACATACAACAATGCTGGGTTTAGTGACTCACACCCACAGCAATCAGTATCACATACCATAGTGCCAGGTGGGGTGGCTCATGCCTATCATCCCAGCAGTCTGGCAGAGACAGGAGCATTGCTGAGTTTGAGGCTAAATTCAAGACCAGCCTGAACTACAAAGAGAGACCTTGTCTCAAAAAACTAAAGAAAGAATGAAAGAGAGAGAGAGAGAGAGAAAGAGAGAGAGAGAGAGAGAGAGAGAGAGAGAGAGAGAGAGGTGGTATTTGCTGAACATTTCCTAAATAAAAATCTTCATAGAAATACAAATAATGGGTCCAGGGATTTAGCTCAGTGGTTCTGGCATCTGCCTCACAAGCACAAAGTCATAACTTTGATCCCTAGTATTTAAAAAAAAAAGAAAAGAAAAATAAAAAGAAATAAAGAAAAATTTAAGTTTTTATAGAGTGTAAATAGACTAACTCATTATTTGTTGTCAATTTCATTATCACAAGAATGCCCCTGCTAATAATTTCTCTAGGAAATTGATGTTGGATGAAAGCTACCTTTATTGAGGCATAATTAACATAGCATAAAATTAATCAACTTTCCCTGTATCTAGTATACAGTTTGATGAGCTCTGACAGACATATGCACTTATGTACATATCTCCATAATCGAAACATAGAAAATTGCTATTACTACAAAAAAATTTCCACATTGGGCCAGGGATTTAGCTGGTTCTGGCGCCTGCCTCGCAAGCCTAAAGTCCCAACTTCAACCCTTGGTACAAAAAAAATTCCCACATGACCCTTTGCAATCCATTCCTCCCTTATTCTCTCTACCTGTGACACTCACTGGTGTGCTTTATTTCACCTCAGATGTGTCTTCTCAAAACTACCATACAAGTGAAATCATATCTTGTGCCATATATTGTGCCTGTTTCTTTCTATCTTTTTCTTTCTTTTTGAGACAGGGTCTCAATTTGTAGTTCAAGCTGATACGGAATTCAGCCTCAAAATCAGCAGTCCTCCTGCCTCTGCCTCCCAAGTGCTAGGATTATAGGCACCGTGTCTGGCACTGTGGTCTGTGGTACTGATTGCTGGTGGGCATGAGTCATCATGGCCGGCACTGTTGTATGTGGTTACCAAGGATCAAACCCAGGCCCTTGTGCTTGCAAGTCAGGTGCTGGAACCACTGAGTGAAATCCCTGGCCCTGTGTCTGGTTTCTGCACCAGCACAACGTCTTCTGGGATTGCTGTTGAGCATATTGTTTTATGGGCTGATGGAAGCTAGGAGATGGTGGCATTCCGTGTCTGGAGGGCAGGTGGAGTCAGGGCGCAAGTGCTGCTGCGCATGGGCCACTCCTCATTGGGAGGACGCCTGCCTTGTGGGGTGCTGCGACTTTTGTGCAGGTCAGTGTGCTGGGGGACAGTGGGTTGCGTGCGTGGCCTCTCAGTGCTCGGCCTAGCCACCTGCACAGTGGGGTATAGACTGACACTGGTGGCCGTTCTAAGACTGAGAAGAACAACAAGGCAGCTACCTCACGGAGCATCTGGAGGTAGAGAACATGGGGGCCCATCTTACTGCCTGCAGCACTTGGAACATACAGCCCAAAGACCTGCCGAGATTTGTGGAACATCTGTGTGACACTGCAGAACTGCAGCTTAGAAGACACAGATCGAAAAGGAACGAGATGTAATACTGTAGGAGATGCAGAAAAATGATGCCTCTCTGCGGGATGTGGTCTCTGACTACTTGAATGCCTCTGCACTCCAAGGTGCGCCCCTTGCCCAGGCTGTGGAGGTCCCAGCCAGAACATCAGGAAGCTGTCTTGGCTGACTTGACTGAATACCTCGGCAGGCACAACAAAGCCCCATGCATGATGCTGGCAGCAGCCGGAGGGGTGGAGCACCGGAAGCACTTCAGCAGCGCCTCTCCAATATACCCAGGGGCTGCCATGCTGCTTCACTGGGAGTGAGATCCGCCACCGTGATGATGCCTAGCCTTTGGCCTGTAAGGCCATTACAGTAAAAGGACCTGGCTGGGCCAACCCAGACAGCGTAGCTCTACAAATGGCCACCATCACTGCACTTACGGTGGTGGCGTGCACCTGTCCAGCCCATTGGCTTGTGTAGCAGTGGCCAGGAAGGTGTGCCAGAGTTTTCAGACTTTCAACATCTGCTACACAGAAAATGGATTGCTGGGGGTGCGCTCTGTCTGCGACCCCACGAGCACTGATGACGTGATGTTCTTCGTGCAAGAACTTCCTGCACAGTGGGCACAGAACTTCCAGGGGAAGCGCCTGTGCACCAGTGCCATGGACAGCAAGGTGAGAGGAGGCAAAAGCATCCTCAGAAATGCCCTGGTGTCTCATCTGGATGGCACCACTTCTGTGTGTGAAGACATCGGCTGAAGCTTCCTTACCTTGGGCCATTGTATTCCCCTGACTGAGTAGCACAGCTGGATGGTGGAGGTGGACACCCACACGATCCAAACACTTCCATGATAGTGTCTGGATTTGGCCCCAAGAAGCACCTCCCAGACTACAACCTGATCTATAGAAGCATGTCCTGGCTGCGTTTCTAGGCAGGAAGGCTGTGCAATCAAGAGGGAGAGGCAGGGCTCCTGCATCCACACAGTTTTACCACTCCACCTCCTCTGACTGTAGCAGAGTACCATCAGTAAAGTTTCCTGTTGAAAAGAAAAAAAAACAACAATTACGTTTTATGGATACATTACAATTTGCTTATTCATTCAGCAACTGATGTGTATTTGGGTAGTTTATAGTTCAGATGATTATGAATAAAGTTGTGTGACTATCACCAGCTTACATATCCTCATGTCTTAATTTTTTGGGGGCTATATAGCTAGTGGCGGAAGTTTGGGGTGTTTGTTAAGTGTATGTTTAATTTTATAAGAAGCCAGGAAACTTACTTTTTCTAAAATGGCAGTACCACTCTACCTTCCCACTTGCTTTGGATGGCAGTCCGAGTTTCTCTACATCCTTGCTAAAATCTTTTGAATTTTAATTACTTTATTAGAAATATAGTAACATTATTGTGGCTTTAATTTTTATATCTGTAACATTATTCTGAAAAGTTGAAGCACCTATTCATGTTTCCTTGCTATTCATATATCTTGTTCTGTTAACTATGTTCAATCTTTTTATTTATTTATTTATTTTTGAGGGGGTCTCACCTTGTAGTTCAGGCTGGCCCTGGGCTTACTATGTAGTCCAGGCCAGCCTTGAACTCACAGTAATCCTCCTGCTTCTGCCTCCCAAGTGCTGAGATTACAGGTGTGAGCCACCATGCCCAGCTTTGTGGTGTGTGGTTGTCAGTGCTGGGTTTACAGGTGTGAATCACCATGCCAGCATTGTGGTATGTGGTACCAGGGATCAAACTCTGGGACCTTGCACTTGCCAGGCAGATGCCAGAACCACAGAGCGAAATCCCCGGCATACAAGTCTTTTATCAGATGTATGTCTGAAGAATCTTGAACCAGAAATAAGAGGAAAACCAAGAAATAAAGTTGACTTGCCTCTGAGAAAAGACTGTGTCAAATAGAAATGTGTGATCACTCATGTCAGATTTAAAAAAGGTAACTAAGAAAACTATTGGACAACAGAATCGGTGACTTACAGAGAAGAACAACTTCAAGAATGAGATGCGCAGAGGGCCGGAGATTTAGCTCAGTGGTTCCAGTACCTGCCTTGCAAGCGCAGGGGCCTAGGTTTGATGCTCAGTAACTACTTACAACATGTCAGGCATGGTAACTGATGCCCACCAGCAGTCAGTACCATGTACCACAATGCTGGGTATGGTGGCGTATACCTGTAACCCCAGCACTCGGTAGGCAGAGGCAGGAGGATTGCTGAGTTTGAGGCTGAGTTCAAGATCAGCCTGAACTACAAATTGAGACCTTGTCTCAAAAAACTTCAAAAAAAAAAGAATGAGATGGGCAGAAATTATATCATTAAGATTTCAAGAGTGATTTGAAAATGAGATGGTAATGAAATGAATGTTTGAGAAGCATGACTGAGAAGGGAAGATGTGTACAGAAGAGTCAAAGGGGACTCTTTCTTTGCAGTGCTGGGCTTTGAACCCAGGACCTGTGTATGTTAGGAACGTGTCCTATCACTGAGCCCAAAAGAGGACTTAAAATCACGCTGAAAAGAAGGATGCATGCATAAATCAATGTGTACAAGAAAGGGCATAAAAGGGAAGAGGACCAAGAGGTGGAGGAAGGAGGGAAGGAGAGAAGGGAAAGGGGAAGTAAAGAGAATTAAGATGTGTCATGGGCCAGGGAGTTAGCTCAGTGATTCCGGTGCCTGTCTTCCAAGTGCAAGGACCCGGGTTAGACCCCTGGTAACCACATACCATACTGGGTGTGGAGACTCACCCCAGCACCAACCAGTACCACATACCACAGTGCCAGACATGCTGGCTCACACCTGTAATCCCAGCACTCGGGAGGCAGAAGTAGGAGGATTGCTGTGATGAGTTTGAGGCTGAGCTCAGGGCCAGCCTGAACCACAAAAGCGAGACCCTGTCTCAAAAAAAAAAAAAAAAAAGGAAACACAGACAGAGCTGTAGTACACAGGTTATCTCTAGAGGCAGTGCAGGCTGAGCTGGCTAGGAGTGTCAGAGGGTTGGTGGGAGGCAGCTGGGATCCCAACAAGGTTGTAAGAGGGCCTGGTAGCCCTGTCAAAGACATTCTTGTACGCACGGTGGGAAGATGAATAACTTAAAGTGGGTGGGTCACCTCATACACAAATATTCAGGACTCTTTTTTTGGAAAGAGGGTCTCGCTTTGCAGTTCAGGCTGGCCCTCAGCTCACTATGTAGCCCTGAGCCTGGAACTCAGGGCAATCCTCCTGTCTCTGCCTCCCACGTGCCAGGATTACAAGTGTGAGCCACCACGGCTGGCACTGTGGTATGTGGTACTGACAGCTGGTGGGCATGAGTCACCATACCTGGCATTGTTGTATGTGGTTACTGGTTCAACTCAGGACCTTGCACTTGCAAGGCAGGTGCCAGAACCATTGAGCTAAAACCTGGCCCACTGGAATCTTAATTCTTCTCAGCCTCTTGTTGGAAAGAGGAGTCCTTCGTGTGATGGAAAAGGCTCAAGCTCTTCTAGGAGGACAGCTGAGCTCTACTGTCTTACTTCCAAGGATGAATAAATCTAACAACAAATATGTGCCAGTATATCCGTGTCCATGAGGTGACACACAGTTACTTTATTTCCTTGATCAAATTTTGTGCCAAGGTCTGGTTATCTCACACCCAGAATTTGCGACACTTCTCCTCCCTCTCTATGACAAGCTTCAAATTCTTCCAGTCATTTTGAGATGCATAACAAACTGTTGTGGATAATCCCACCCCACTGTGCTGTAGTATAGCAGAATAATTCCTCCAGCCCAGCTGTACCTGCCACCCCGTCTCATTCTCCCCTCCTCTCTGCTACTCCTCCTAGACTCTAGTAATCACTACTCAACTTTTATGCAATCAGTCGTTAAGCATTTACACATTTTTACAATCCCAATGTGTCACAAGGTGATTTTTTTGGTAGAATACAATGTAGTTCCTTAGAAACTAATATTTAAAAACATTACAAAGGCCCGATTTTGTCATTATTATATTCACCTGTCATGAAATTTCTCAAGATTGCAATGAAAGGTCCTCAAAGCTTACTCTCCATTTCTACCTGAATTATTCATCAGTTTCCAGATCACACTCTGAGCATGAACCATGTCAGATCTGTTATGTCTCATTGTCTATTAAACCAGATGCAAACTTCTCACTACTGGTATCTACATCCTAGCAATTATCTAAGCCCCACTTTCTCTCCCATAGAAGCAATTGTATTTAACCCACAAGCATTTAAATACACCTTATGTGTGTTATATCACAACAAAATACTGATTTTCCTTAGAAAGATTTCTCAGGATAACCTTATCTAATTTTTTTTACTCTTTTGGTACTTTTTCTACTTCTTAGTACAGATTTACATCATATATACTTTCCTTTAGTATACACAAATACTTCACTATAAAGCCTGATTTTTACCCTTAAAATAGAACATGATCCCGAGGCAATAAAAAGTCTATAAACACTCCCTGCAGTATATCTAAGAGTGTGTGTATGCAGAAGTAGCACACTGCATCCAATAACTGCTGTCTCTTCCTGTGGGAATTCGTACTTATTTCCCTTTCCTCCCATGCCCGGCTTTCTCTTATTTTCCTGCTAGGCCTATATCCAATAACTCTGGACCCTAAAACAGCGCACCCAAATCTAGTGCTATCCAAAGACCGGACCAGCGTGTGGCACAGTGACATTAAGCAGACAATGCCCAATGATCCAGAGAGGTTTGACTCGAGTGTGGCTGTGCTGGGCTCCAAAGGCTTCACGTCTGGAGCGTGGTACTGGGAAGTAGAAGTGGCAAAGAAGACAAAATGGACAATTGGAGTTGTCAAAGAGTCCATCCTTCGGAAGGGCAAATGTCCTCTGACCCCTGAGCGAGGATTCTGGCTCATAAGACTAAGGAAGCAAACTGACCTCAAGGCTTTGGATTTGCCTCCTTGCAGTCTGCCTCTGACTAACAGGCTCACCAAGGTGGGCATTTACCTGGACTATGAGGGAAGGCAGGTGTCCTTCTACAATGCCAATGCCATGACCCACCTTTACACCTTCAGTAGCACTTTCACAGAGAAACTGTATCCCTACTTTTGCCCCTGCCTCAATGATGAGGGGGAGAATAAAGAACCGCTGCATATCTTACACCCAGAGTGATCAGTCATAGCACTGTGTAAATTCAGAGTGTTATTAAAGAAGTATTGAAAGAGTTTAGCAGTCTCAGTGGGTTATCTTATCAGTGCTCGGGGAAATGCAGAATACCAGGATTCCTACATGGAATTCTATTCTTGGGGTCCTCAATGGATTTCGTGGTCCCTGCCTCGGCCTCCAGACTGCTGGGACACGGGTGTGTACCACCACTGCACCCAGCTTCTCAGGCACTCTGCTTTCCATTTAATTACCTTTTGATATAAAATTTCTTCTCCTTTATCTCTCTAGAATTCCTTATTATAATTTTTTTAATTGCTGCAGACACTTCAAGAGAAAAGTAGGAGATGGTCTGAACCACTTTATAATCTTGTTTTGAATTTCTCTCAATGTATTTTTTAGTCTAGCAAATCCGACTCCTCTTCTTCCTTTCTTGGTCCCCTTTACTTGCTTTAACTATCTATAAGGGGGACTTGCTTTTCTATATCCAAATAGTGCAGGCATGTATCACCACTCCCAGCTTGACTAAAATGTATTTCACTTCTAAGGTATGGCCAATATACAGGAAAATAATCTGACTAAAAGTCTATTTCTAAGATGGAAAGGAGGCTGGAATACATCAGTCTTAGGATGCAGATTAGGTTCACCTTCACATGCCTGGACCTCATCCAAGACCAATTCGAAAAACCTCTGCAAGCAGAGCTGACACAGCTGCAGTTCCTGAAAGTTCTCGGGTGAGTTTGATGTGTGACGAGGATGGAAACCACTGAGCTAAGGGAATATGGCTTTAAGAAGAGTTCTGTTTTAAAGATAATGAAACTTTAGGGTTGGGAATGCAGTTCAGTGGTACAGTGCTTGCCTAGGCCTGTGAGGCTCTGGGTTCAGCACCGCAAAAGAAGAAAAGAAAGAAAGACAACAATTCAAACTTACAAAAAGTCACACATTTGTGTGGCAGCCTCCCACTACTTTCCACCTAGACTTACCATTTATTAACACTATGCCACATTTTTTGGGACTCTGTTACACTCTTATGAGCATATAATTATTATTGTTGTTGTTATTTTTGAGACAGGGTCTCGCTTTTTGTAGTTCAGGCTGGCTCCGAGCTCAGCCTTGAACTCACAGCGATCCTCCTGCCTCTGCCTCCCAAGTACTGGGATTACAGGTGTGAGCCACCACGCCTGGCTCTCTATATTATTTTTGCTGAACCTCTTTAGAGGAAGTTACGAGCATTATAATCCATATATTAAATATATCAGCAAGGATCTCCTGAGAACCAGGATTTCCCTTATATAACCAGAGTTCTAAATAGCAAATTCGGTCAAAGGCCACCCTGGCTACATAGTAGGACCCTGCTTCAAAAATAAAATTAAAAAATGATCAACTTTAGAAAATTGAACAAACACAATATTCCTTGCCAACATGCACTCTAAGTGTTTCTAATGGTGGGCTTTTAGGTGCAGTGTAAAGGATTTCAAGTAACATGATAAAGAGTTTGGGGACAGAAGAGGACCTACTTACTGCCTCTTAGAGCTCCACATACTTGCTAGCTAATGTCCACTTTGGGGAAAGACAACAAGGACCATAAAATTCAGAGAAAGGAGAGGCCAATATGTACTGAAAGAAAATTCTAAGTAAAAGTTGTGACTAAGTTAGGATTATAGTTAGTCAGAATAAGTAGGGTGGAAAAATTCTAACCTAGATTTGGAAAATAGCCTTTATTTTTTCAGTCAAGGTCTCATTCTGTAATCCAGGCTGGCTTTGACCTCACAGTAATCCTCCTGCCTCAGCCTCCCAAGTGCTGGGATTGCACGTGTGTGTCACCATGTCTGGATGGAAAGCAGCTTCCTAAAAATGAATGTTTGCATGGATAGCATAGTGATATAAACTAGAAATCAGTGATCTGTGCACTCACAATGGAGAAATTTTACAGGATATAAATTATACCACAATAAAACTATTTTTTTTCGAAAGAAAGCCAGGAGTGATGGTGCTTGCCTGTAATTCTAACACTCTGGGAGGCCAAGGCAGAATTGGAAATGTGAGCTCAGCCAGGTGTTGGTGACTGTTTGTGGTGTAGGGTTTGGGATTGTCGAAGACAGGAATGAATGGAGTTGGAATGGATAGATAATAAATGAATATAAGAGAAGGTCTTCTGCCCGGGACCCCAGTCCCTATTTTGTCACGCCTTATTTGGTGGGGGCGTGGCAGCCAGGGAAATTTAAGGACTTGGCAAGTCCCTGTCTCAAAATAAAAAATACAAAAAGGTCTGGGGCTGTAGCTCAGTGTATACACCCTCCAACTTTTAGTAATTTTTTTTTTTTGAAGGAAAAGAAAGAAAAGAAATGCTTTAGTCACACAATCAGAGGCATAATGACAGTACAGGTGTCCACATATTTATGTGCATTCTCTGTTGGTGTTTACCTTAATACTTTCTCCAACACATAACCTCAGTCCTTCAGCATTTATCTTAACACAGGAGCCCCCAATTTATTTTCCAAGATAACTAGTTATTCTGTGTTGAATAATTTTAAGAATCCCTCTACATAGAACTCAGAATATAGTCATAAACCTTTCTATTGGGTATTGTCTTAGTTACTTTTCTTGTTTCTGAGACAGTTATTCAACACTCAGAGTTAAAGGAGGAAAGGTTTATTTCAGCTGTTTGGGTTTTTTTTTTTTTGAGACAAGGTCTTGTTTTGTAGTTCAGGCTAGTTCTGAATTCACTATGCAGCCCAGGCCAGCCTCTAACTCACAGTAATCCTCCTGCCTCTGCCTCCCGAGTGCTGGGATTACAGGCATGAGCCACTAGTCCAGCATTGTGGTATGTAGTACTGACTGCTGATGAGTGTGAGTCATCATGTCTGGCATTGTGATACGTGGTTACTGGGGATCAATCTCGGGACCTTGCATCTGCAAGGCAGACACTGAAACCACTGAGCTAAATCCTCAGACCCTCAGCTAATTGTCTGTAGAGGTTTCAGTCCATAATCAGCTGGCTGCAAGGCAGGGCAGCATGTCAAAGGCATATTACAGGGGAAAAGTGGTTCATGACGTGGCAGGGCAAGCATAAGGCACCAAGAAGTAGCGGCAAGCCTGCCTTTTTTCTGTTTCTTTATATTCCATCCAGAGCACTAGCCTATTGATTGGTGCCAGCGACACCCAGGGTGGGGCTTCCTCTCATCCGCACCCTTAATCCCAGTATCATACCCTTAATCCACACACTTTAGATCTAGGCAGTTTTGAGAAGCCCCACCTATTAGAGCAGAGGCTTTGTGATACATCTAGATACAAGCTATAAAAGTATTAAGTATAAAACACCAATATGTGAGATGTGACCAGAGACCAAACCCAGGATCTGACAAGAGGGCTGGGCTGCCCCACAGAATCGTCGAGTAAACTCAACATTTGCAGAACTAACTTCTGGCATTACAGCAGAAGCAGACGACAGCAGTTCCTGTTATTTTCATGTGGTCATGTCTGGCCACAGAACTTCCACTTTGAGGGAGGGACTTCCAAACTTGAACTATTTCTTCCAGAAGAATACCCAATGACAGCACCTAAAGTATGTTTCATAACCCAAATGTATCAACCTAATGTAGACAAGTTGGGAAGAATATGTTTAGATATTTTGAAAGATAAATGGTCCTTCAGCACTGCAGATATACACAGTTCTGCACTAGATGCAGGCTTTGTTGAGATGACCCATTAGCAAACAGGATAATGCATTGGAAGACCAATGAGGCCATATCATAGAGACAGCCAAACACAAGCTATGCTATATGTCATGAAGGATATTTCAGTTGATTCATTCATCAGGTTTGTGTCATTTATCCTGTTCTGCCAAGATTTCTTCCGTTTTTTGTTTGCATTTAACGGACACAGTCTTAGAAATATTTCAGAATAAAATTCTAGACATTTTTAGTCCTTTGATTAAATACATACTAGCAAACCTATGTTTTATCCTGATTCACTGCTGTTAAACATGAGCAGAGGCTAGAAGTTATCATCTGAACTGCCATGAAACATGTTGAAAGAAAAAAGTAAAAAAGTTGGGCTGGAGATTTAGCTCAGTGGTTCTAGCACCTGCCTTGCAAGTGAAAGGTCCTGAGTTCAATGCCCAGAAAACACATACAACAATGCAAGGTGTGGAGACTCATGCCCACCAGCAATCAGTACGACACAGCACAGTGCCGGGTGTGGTGGCTCACACCTGTGAGTTCTAGGCCAGCCTGGACTACATAGTGAGTTCAAGACCAGTTTGAACTATACAGCAGATCCTGTCGAAAAAAACAAATAGAAATAATGATGATGATGATGATGATGATGATGATCATGATGATGATGATAGGTAGTATCATGTATACAATAGAAGTAATAAATACAAATATTAAAAGGTTCTTGGGCCGAGGAGTTAGCTCAGTGGTTCAGGCGCCTGTACTGCAAGCACAGGGCGTGGTGCCTCATGCCTATAATCCAATACTCGGGAGGCAGAGGGAGGAGGATTGTTGTGAGTTTGACGCTGACTCTGAACTCCTTAAAGTAAAACTTTATAGATGCACTGATAAGGCGTTTTGCTTCAAAACAGTATTTGATGCCTCAGGACTGGCCCCCGTGGCTCTACAACACTGCACAGTAATTCTAAATACTCAAACTCACCAGTACTAGCGACCTCCAATCCCACCATCGCCATTCCAGCACCTCAGTTTTCTTTAGCAGCAACCATGACCTTTCTGCCTAACGCCTTTCCCGCCTTTTGCTTTTGAGAACCAATCCATGAGCTCGGCCTAGAACTAGGGGCCAATCAGTGACCTCAGCTCCGGGCCAATCAGTGATCTCGACCCCGGACCGCTGCTTTTCGTCAATCCTCCCAGGGCGGGCGGCGTCATGTTTCAAGGGCAGCGCGGGTGGTTCTGTGGGAGCGTGGGCCAGGACCTGAGGCAGTTCTGGGGTAGGAAGCCGGCAGGAGGCGGGTGAGGGGCTGGGAAGTTGCCAGGTTGCCTGCTGGACTCACCTGTGCTTTTGCCTCCACAGTGGCAGAAGGAGGGACGGTCAGCGACTCGCGAGCCGCCCACTTCCTGTTCAGCTGCGACGCCTCGCACCCCGACACGCTAAGGTACGTGCCCTGCGCCCACTCAGCCGGGCCTTGGGGGTGACGCAGCAGTCCACCGACAAATCCTTATGGTGGAGGGAGGCAGGAAACGAGTTTCGGTCGCAGGGGTGGGCGACATGCGTCACCCGCCCTCTTTCCCTCTGTCCCAGTGTCTTGCCCGCCTTCCGCTTTGCTGGCTCTCTGCCCTCATCCCACCTGGATGTTTCTGGCAGCCCCTAACCGTCAGAGAGACCTTGAAGACCCTTCTGTGTCCGAAGTAATGTGCCAAACCAGATGTGCTGTCACCCCTAAATCTAGTGAGACCCTGTGCTCTCCAAACCTTAAACCTTCCTGGCCTCTGCTGAAAGATGAGCAGGAATTCCTAGCCCAGGAATTTGTTCCTGTCTAGATCTGCACAGGGACCTTGTCATAGGTCACCATCGCTGTCACGTTTGTGGTAGCACTTTGATGTAACATCTGCCTTGAGTGTCTCCTTAACTACCTGACGGATTCCTGTGCTGTGAACCTGCCCTCTGCCTTCTCTGCCAGGTTCTGAAGCAGAGATGCTCACTGCCCACCACCCTTCCTGACTGCCCACAGATTTAGGGCTTGGCCAGAACCCACCTTGTTTACTTCGCAGTTTTTCTCATGTTTTTCATCATCCAGCAGCCTAAACTGTCATAACTGTATCTGTGTTTTTTTGTTTTTGTTTTTGAGACAAGGTCTCACTGTACTGCAGGCTGTCCTTGATCTTACTATGAAGTCCAGTCTAGTCTTGAACTTTTGGTGATCCCCCTGCATCAGCCTCCCAAGAGCTAGGATCACAGGCATGTGATTCCACACCCTGCATACTGTACCTTTTTATGTCAAATTTTCCTTTTTCCTCTTCTTCCTCCTTTTTTTCTTTCACTTTTTTCTCCTTCCTTGTTTTCTCCCTCTCTTCCATCTTCTTCTTTCTTTCTTGCACTTCTCCTTCCTTCATCTTCCTTATTTCTTATTCTTTTTTTCTTTTTCCTGATTTTCTTCCCCCTCCTCTATCATCTTCCTCCTTCCTTCCTTTCTTCTTCTTCCTTATTTCTTCACCTCCTCCTCCTCCCCTTTTTCCTTCTCCATCCATTTGTCTTTAAGGCCTTTTCTCTTGTTTCCATCTTTATTACCTTTTCCAGGGCTAGGAGGGATGTTGCTTCCCTGAGCACATACTTTCCTTATGCTTCAGGATTAATCGATCTCTCCTATAGCGGTGACTATGGGTAAAACTCGTAAATTGCTGAATCTTTTTTTGTTTTTTAGTTTTTTTTGAGACAGGGTCCTACTTTATAGTTCAGGCTGGTCCTGAACTCAGCAGTTCTCCTGCCTTTGCCTCTCAAGTGCTGGGATTACAGGTGTGAGCCCCCACACCTGGCGTTGTGGTATGTGGTACTGATTGCTGGTGGGCATGAGTCACCATGCCTGTCATTGTTGTATGTGGTAACTGGGGATCAAACCTGGGACCTTGTGCTTGCAAGACAGGCGCCCAAAACCATTGAGCTAAATCCCTGGCTGATTCTTAATACACTGTTGACTTCCAGGTAACTGTACTATTTTAGGTCAAATCTCTCAATTTTTTTTTTGAGATGGGGTCTCACTTTGTAGTTTAGGCTAGTCCTGAACTCACTATGTAGCTCAAGCAAGCCTGAACACTTGGCAATCCTGCCTCAGCCTCCCTAGTGCAGAGATTACAGGTGTGAGCCACCACTGCCAGCGTTGTGATATGTGGTGTGGGGATTGAACTCAGGACGTTGCACTTGACAGGCAGACTGAGAACCACTGAGCTAAATCCCAGGCCCAGATTTCTCAATTTATATAATTACAAAGTCTCTAAAGCTGAGACTTGCCTAGACTTAGGCCCCATCATGAGTTTATTCTGTAATATAAGAGTACCCTATTTCCAGTCATTTGTTCTTTCTTTCAAAAGATTGAATACATTGTTTATCTCATAACCTAGAAGATTTCCTTTCTTTCTCCTAGAATTTATCAGAGCCTTGATTACATAGAAGATAATGCTACAGTTTTTCATGCCTACTATCTCCGTGCAGTAGCCAATGCTGAAATAAAAAACTCAGTGGCTTTGGGTCATTTCATTCTTCCTCCTACATGCCTGCAACAAGGTTAGCAAAACTCGTTCAACCAACTGCTGTTTGCTTAATCGAGCTAATCTCTCATTAGGCAACTCAATTCACATTTCCCCTTCTTTGTACTCAGTGAGAAAATGTTGAGTTTTGTACCATTTAATATAAATGGAAGGAGCTTGGGCTTGGGATCTATTTGCCTTGTGCATGTATCCTGGCTTTATTTATTCACACAGTCACTGAGCTCCTCCTGTAGGCCAGGTTCCAGCCAGGTATTCAGGAGTCCATGGTTAGTAAGACAGGTGCAGATCATATACTCCAAGTGCTCCCCAGCTAGGACCTAGTGCTGATTAGTTTCCTATTTTTAGTAAGTTATTAAACTTCTTCCATGTTGTTTTGAGGGTAAAATGATAGAATGTGTTAAGGGTTATGACATATGGAGAGCATTTAATATATTCTTTGTTTTGAGTCTTTTTTTTTGTTGAGGGGAAAC
This sequence comes from Petromus typicus, assembly GCA_004026965.1. Taxonomy (NCBI): domain Eukaryota; kingdom Metazoa; phylum Chordata; class Mammalia; order Rodentia; family Petromuridae; genus Petromus; species Petromus typicus. Next base: position 25,230 of record PVIR01015894.1, read on the forward strand.
AGGATCTGGGTTTGTAGTTCAGACTGGCCCTGAACTCTCTGTGTAACCCAGGCTAGCCTTGACCCCAGCAATCTTTCTGTCTCTGTCTCCCGAGTACTGGCATTACAGGCATGAGCCACTATGGCCAGCATTGTTGTATGTGATTACTGGGATCAAACGTGGAACCTTGTGCTTGCGAGGCAGACGCTGGAACCACTAAGCTAGATCCTCAGCCAGTTTTGAATCTTTTCATCACTTCTCTGAATTTTTCTTTAAAGGCTGCTTATGAATATATGTAAAATTTTGGGAGCAATACTCAGGATTGAATCCAGAGCCTTTGCACTCAGTTACATGTCCAGACCCTTTAAAATTTTTATTTTAAGACAAGTTCTTGCTTAGTGGCCTAATTGCTTATGCTGAGCAATTGCAGTGCTCCTGCCTCAGTCTCCCAGAATGCGTGTATTACATACATGCACCACTTTGTATAACTTGTAAAGTATATTGACATTTTTATACAACTCTGTGAAATTGAAAGGGAAAGAAATACAATGCTTCTGAGGTTTATGTTTTAGTTTTCCTTAATGGAACTTTCTGGTTAAAATTTAAAATTTTTCTTTACTTTCCTATCCTATCCATCTGTCCAAATCCTATCTTTTCTTAGCTAACTTGAAATATTCCAGTATGTAGGTTGACATTATTATTCAATGTTTGATATAAATCTTGTTTACCCAGTAATTATGTGTTCATCTCATGAAAACCAGATTGAAACTGGGTGCAAATTCCCACTAAGGAGAGCATCAAAAATAAAGCTAGCTGGGGGCCGGGGATATAGCTCAGTGGTTCCGGCGCCTGTCTTGCAAGCGCAAGGGCCTGGGATCGATCCCCAGTAACCACATAACAATACTGGGCATGGAGACTCACGCCCAGCAGCAATCAGTACCACATACCACAGTGCGGGTCGTACGGGCTCACGCCTGTAATCCCAGCACTCGAGGCAGGAGGATTGCTGTGATGTGAGTTTTAGGCTGAGCTCAGGGCCAGCCCGAACCACAAAGCGAGACCCTGTCTCAAAAAACCTTAAAAAATAAATAAATAAATAAATAAATAAAGCTAGCTGGACATGGTAGCGCACTCCTGTAATCCCAGCACTTGAGAGGTTGAGGCAGGAGTGTAGGAGGAATAGGAGTTCAAGGCCAGCCTGGGATACATGCTAAAATCCCATCTAAAAAACCCAAACCCGCTACTAACAAAGAAACAAACAAAACAACCCAAAATCTTGAAAATATTTTCATAGAAAAGCCTTTATGAACCCTAAATACTGGTTTCTTCTGTAATTGATGTCCCAGAAAGACTGTGTAATTTATAGGTTGTTCTAAGTCCTTATGTAAATAAATTATTCACTAGATGAAAAAATTCACTTATTCAAAAAAATATTTGTGCTGAGCTGGGGATTTATTTAGCTTAATGGTTCTGGTGCCTGCCTTGGAAGTTCCTAAATTCAATCCTAGTAACTACGTACAACAGTGCTGGGTTTGGTGACTCAAACCCACCAGCAGTCAGCACCACATACCACAATGCTGGGTGTGGTGGTTATGCCTCCCTGTAATCCCGCACTCGGGAGAGAGAGACAGGAAGATTGTTGTGATTTCGAGGTTCAGGGGGGCTACACAGTGAGCTCAGGGCCAGCCTGAACTACAAAGTGAGACCTTTTCTTTAAAAAAAAAACAAAAAAAACAAAACCCAAATATATACATAATATATATGAAAAAAATATATTTTCATATATATTATGTATAAATAAATATATATAATATATATGTACACACACGTATACCTATATATATTTGTGCTGATTAATATAGAATGACCAACCTAATTTTTAAATTATTCCTATCTTTGTGTTTTTATAATTTTTATTTTTATTAGTACATGTTTATAATACATAGTGATTGCATTCATGATGGGGAATTTGTATATGTATATGACATATCTTAATTCTTTTTATATCCCCCTTCCCCTCGCTGTCCTTCCTTCCCACTCTGAGTCTAGCATCTTATGTTTAGGTGTGTTTAAATTTTTAAAAAATTGGTTTAAATAAACAATAAAAGTATGTATTTATTTACTTAGCCATGAAATTAATATTTTTGGTGGTATTGACTGGGGATTGAACCCAGAGTGCTGTGCCACACTACCAGCCTTTTTTTTTTTTCAAATTTTGAGACAGTCTGTCTAAGTGGCCCAGGCTGGTTTGCAATCCTCCTGCCTTAGTCTCTCAAGTAGCTGAGATTACATGGTTGTCACTGCACCCAGGTAAAATCAATTTTAGGAATATACTTTATTTAACCTAATATATCCAAAATATCATTTCAATATATAATCAATATAAATTGAGATATTTTACATTTTTTGATACTAAGTCTTCAAACTCCAGTGTTTATTTTATACTTACATAGCACATCTCAATTTGGACTAGCTGTACACTGTAGTACTCAGTACCCATATGTATCTAGGTGCTACCATACTGGACAGAAAAGTCTAGAATAATATTACTCTTATTGTCCTCTGATTATCTACTGTGGAAACTTCTGAAGTCACTGAGTCAAGAAGATGACAGTCATTTGACATACTGTTATAGAATTCCCACTTACTAGACATATTGCTTATTCACTTCTTTTAGGAAAGTAACTCAGTTCTTGAGGTTCTCTGGTCTACAAAGTGAGGCATTTTATTCTTTTTATTTTGACTGGAGACTTTACCTCTTTATTAATACTTGGCTTGGTAGAGACATACATCCCAAGATGAATGTGGATTTGAGGCCAGCCCGATCAGTTTAGTGAGATCCTATCTCAAAAAAATAAAAAGGGCTGGGAATGTAGTCAGTGCTAGAGCCTTTGCATAATACCACAAAAACACAACAATAAAAAATAGAGACACTGGCATTCTAATAGGAGAAGTTGAAAACAGTCTTATAAAACATTAGAATACAAGGACCAGAGAGGTAGCTGAGTGGCATCGTGCCTGCTTTGCAGGTGTAAGATTCTGAGTTTAATCCTGGTGCTGAAAAAAAATATGCATTAGAGTATCTAGAGTTTGTTAGAACTGCAAATTCAAATTCCTGAGCTCCACCTCAATGGTTTGATTTAATAGGGGTTGTACTTTTAACAAGTATCTTAGGTGGTTTTGATGGAGGTAGAATAAAGCTGGCCTAGAAATGTCAAATTTCATGCAAAATTCAATTTACTTTAAAAGTAATACTGGATTTGTTTTTCTCACCACAGAAATACGAAGAAAAATTGGTAATTTTATTTGGGAACAAGATCAACTTCTGATAGAAAAGGTAAGAGTAAATCAAAGTACTTAATTAGAATCTGCAATTTCAAATTTTTCTAAAAGCAGTGTAATCTTAAAATGTTTACTTGTGGAATGGTAGAATATTTTTATAGTACGTGCTTTTATTTGACATTATTTTAACAGTGGTACATTGATAAAATTGAAGATTTTTTTGTTTTTGAGATAGGGTCTTGCTTTTGTAGTTCAGGCTGGCCCTGAGCTCACTCTGTAGTCCAGTCAAGCCTTGAACTCACAGGAATCCTCCTGCCTCTACCTCTCAAATGCTTGGATTACAGGTGTGACCTACCATGCCTGGCTAAAACTGAAGATTTTTTTGAACAAATAAGACTATTCATGCTAGGCATGGTGGCACATGCCTATAACCCCAGCACTCAGAAGGCTGAGACGAGAGGATTATCATGAGTTTGAACCATCCTGGACTACATAGCAAGTCTGAGGCAGCCTGCACTACAGAGTGAGACCTTGTGTCATAATACAGCAACAAAGCAAACCACACTCAAAACAGCATCATTTGAAAATAATAGTTCTGTTAATATCTTAGGTTATGAGATAAAAATGTATGTTCTTGTAAGGGGGAAAACACCTATTCTTTGGTTTGTTACACTGTCTTCAGGGACGCAAATGAAGATTATGACAAGAGGGCCGGGGATTTAGCTCAGTGGTTCTGGCGCCTGTCTTGCGACCGCAAGGACCCAGGTTCGATCCTCGGTAACCACATACAACACTGGGAGTGGAAACTCACCCCAGCAGCAATCATTACCACATATCACAGTACCAGGCATGGTGGCTCACAACTGTCATCCCAGCACTTGGGAGGCAGAGACAGGAGGATTGCTGTGATGTGAGTTTGAGGCTGAGCTCAGGGCCAGCCTGAACTACAAAGCAAGACCCTATCTCAAAAAAAAAATTATGACAAGAATGGTTATTATTTGACAGTAACTACTGAACATGCCAGAACTACTGTAGGACTTAGAAAGACCTTAAAGATCATTAATTCGTTTAGTTTGTGTGTGTATGTGTGGTATTGAGGACCAAACTCAGGACCTCGCGCTTGCCAGGCAGGTGCAGTGCCACTGAGCTATATCCCTGGCCCCTTGTTTAGCCTTATAAATAAAAACCTCAAGTGACTGGAAGGGAAAGATCTTCATTCACATAGCCAGCAAAGTGGAGCCAAATTTTCTTTGTTTTAACCCAGTCCAGTGTTTTTTTTCACTAAAAAATATCAGTATAGTATTCTCCCTCTCACTATTGACTCTGAAAATGGTTTTATTATATTATAAAAGATTTTGTCAATGCTTTTAAAATATAGATTGATGGGAAATAGCAGCTATTTATAATAAGAGAACTATAGAACACATCAATAAGAAGGTATTTTGATGATTGGGAATAATGGATAAATATGAAAGTCATTTTGGAGAGCATTATTATTGTCTGGTATGATTTTATGACCTAGAGTTTTCCTAGTGACATTTTAGGTAAATGTGATAGTTATCAGTGTCTGAGTTGCTTTTACAGGGTATTTGGAAAAAATTAATATGCTTTAATTCTCCTAAAACTTTGCAACTAAATACTTCACTGTCGTTTTGGGTTGTAAACACTCTTTTTTTGAGTCAGAGTCTCACCTTGTATTTCAGCCTGGTCCTGAGCTTAGCCTCAAACTCAGCAATCCTCCTTCCTCTGCCTCCCAAGTGCTGGGATTATAGGCGTGAACCACCATGCCCGGCCTTCTTCATATTTTTGATTTGTAATTCACAGGAAGCCTAGAAATCAAGCATTTTAAGAAAGTTTAAAACAGTAACACTTTCTTGTTTCCATATTTTTACGACAAAAGGAATATCATCATATTAGAAAAAAAATCTCAGAAATTAAAAGAGAACACAAGTTGTACTTATTCAGTGCAACGATAGATGGGACTTAAAATATTTTAGTCTTCTTTCTCTATATATCTCTCAAAGTATATAGCATAGTTATATGTGTTTTTGTATAACAAACTAGACTGAACAAACTCTTATACAGTTGTCTGTCTGTCTCCTATTTACCCTTTGATTCGGGGCATTATTGTCTGACTCCTTGGTTTACTGACTTTTTAAAATGTGATTTCTTTTGCTATCCACAGCATGATGAAGTAACATCAAATGAAATAAATACCTTTAGGGAGAACAGTGAACTAGCCACAGAGAGTGAAAAAGAATTATCCAAAAGGTATTGAATTCATATACTTGAGTGGTATTAGTTCAGTGTAGGTTAACTGAGTAGATTGTATGCAATCTTCCTATAAGAATGGTGTTAGCATCATCATTCCTACTTTACAGGAAAGGAGGCCTAAGATTAAAGAGATTAATTTGCCCAAAGTCATACAAACGTTGGCTAAGTGGGAAAGCTGCATGTGGAGCTAGATCATTCTCATTCTAGGGCCCCTCACTGATTGTGCTGGCTAACTCTTACGGGAAGGAAACAAGTGTTTTATGTATGAGGATGTAGCTCAGTGTTGCTGCGCCTCTCTAGCAAGCATAAGGTCCTGATCCCTGATGTGAGGGAAAAAAATAAAATAGAAAATAAATTAAATTTTAGCAGTAATTTCAAAGCTAACAGTGATATTCCCCTTTCCAAATTATTATTTTTTCCTGTAGATATACACTTTTTGATTTTTAAATCATTAAATTAATCACTTTTTTCTTCATAATTTATAGCTTTTGTGTTCAGAAAAGTACTTTTAATTCAGAAATTTCAAAATGAAATAGGTTTTAAATTCTGGAGATATTTATTTTGGTGTTTAGTATGACATGTAGAGATAATTTTATTTTTAGGTTTTTTTTTTTTTTTTTTTTTTGATACAACATGTTTATAGTCAGGCTGGGCTTTAACTCACTACATAGCCCATGTTGCCCTAAAATTCAGGACAATTCTGCTGCCTCAGCCTCCTGAGTGCTGGGACTACAGGCATGTCGTACCACATAGAGCTTTTATTTGTTTTGCAAACAAATTTTCTTCAGTTTTTGATAAACAAACCTACCAAAATAAAAACCCAGACTTATTCTTCTGTGTGTGTGTGTGTGTGTGTGTGTGTGTGTGTGTGTGTGTGTTATCTTGAGGGTTGACCCTGGGCCTCACATGGGTGAGTCAAGGACTCTACCAGTGTACTACATCAACAGCTTTTCATTACTCTTTTTAAAAAATATTGTTCTTAGCTATTTGTGCCCTACTCGTTTTTGTGTTTTACTTTTCCAATAGGAAGCGTGTTCACCTGGCTTGGAATTTAGGGTTATATATAAAGGAACACATATATATTGCCTGCTAGAGCACCAGCACCCCTCCCAGTGACAATCGCTGTTATATTTCTCATATATACACATGTGCTAACGAATTTATCAGCATGTTCTTTTTTCCTCTTTTTCTATAAACTGTTGTGAACCTTGCTCTTTTTCACTCAATAATTTGTCTTGGAGATATCTCATTTATATTGTGTGAAGGTTCATTGTGTGACTTACTATATTTTATTTAATCCAATTATACATTCAAACACACACACACACACACACATATATATAATAAAAGTAAACTATAATTAAATATATACACACACACACAATTTATATAATTTATCTAATTCTAGCCCTCTGTTTGAATGGATTTTTAGATAATTTTTATCTAGTGTTAAAAAGAGTGCTTTAGTGAGTATTCGCATTCTGAATGTGTGCTGCTATGTGTGGGTAATTTCTTAGAAGGGAAATTACTAGGTTAAAAGCCATGCACATTTGTATTTTTAATATTTCTTATTAAATTGCCTTCAGGAATGGATAAACCACTTTATACTTTTACTTGTGTACATAAGTGGGTTTAGTTTTTTGAAGAACACTTTATTTGTAAGATCTCATCTAATTGAAGTATAGTTTCTTTTGGAAGAGTTTGAAAGAAATTTAATCTTCTAAAAAATTGAAAATAAAGCTTTCACTGTTATTCATTTTAAATTTGGGGTCTAAGGAATATAATAAATTCAGAGGTGTCTGCCACTTTATTGTTAAAGTTTTAACTATTATAAAATTATGTTAACTATAAATTATATTAATTACATATTATATAATCATCATGCATTATACAATCATATCATATATCATATAATTTTATATAATACATAATTATTATAATTATAATATAATATAATCATAATTATATAATCATATAAACTTATATATTATTATATAATTATATCATATATTAATATGTCATTATATAATTATATATAATATAATTGTATGATTATATGATTCAATAATTAATTTAATTATTAAACAATTATATATAATATATTATATATTATATAATTATCATATATATTATATAATTATATTAACTATTGTTTATATATAAAACCTGTGTACAGTAAATGTTATATATTTTTCTCTTTTAGGTTTTTTTTTTTTGAGACAGGGTCTCGCTTTGTAGTTCAGTCTGGCCCTGAGCTCAGCCTCAAACTCACATCACAGCAATCCTCCTGCCTGTCTGCCTCCCAAGTGCTGGGATTACAGGTGTGAGCCACCATGCCCGGCACTGTAGTATGTGGTACTGATTGCTGCTGGGGTGCCCAGTATTGTATGTGGTTACCGGGGGTCAAACCCGGGTCCTTGTGCTTGCAAGACAGGCGCCAGAACCACTGAGCTAAATCCCTGGCCTTACAGTATATGTTATTACTTGCCCAGTTATAAAATAGGATATTTGCTGGCACAGTGGCATGTGTCTCTAGTCCCAGTTACATGGGAGGCTGAAGCAGAATTGCCTCAGGCCAGGAGTTTAGACCAGCCTCCAGAACATAGGAAGACCCTGTCACAAAAAAAAAAAAGAAAAGAAAAACTTTTCAGCATTGAAAAAATTAGTAAGACTAAAGACTAGTCAAAGAACTGTTAAATTACAATATGTATTGACTAACATAAGTTAATAAATTCTCAATTGTAAGACAAGTCTAAATATATGTTATATGTATATATAGACTTTGGTATTTTACTACTTCGAAATTTGTCATATCTGGTAGTTGGTGCATAAGGTAGAACTTGTTGGAGTTGATTGCCTTGAGACTTTACAGACAAAACAATTTTTTTGGTACTCATTGAGCCTGCCGGAGAATATGAAGTTTAGGTGTGTGTGTAGGAATGTATGTATATAGCATATTTATGTGACTTTATGTATGTTTCACTTTATAGCACAGAAAATAATTTTTTAAGGACTCCAGTTATAGAAAAGCAGATGTATTTTCCTCTTCAGGATTATCCAGTGAACAACATGGTAACAGGTAACTTAAAATTTAGAGTAAACCCAGGTAGAAAGAAACAAGAAAGGTAAAGCTGCTGCTATATGTCAAGAGCTAGCAAGTGAAGCCCTCTCTACTCGGTAATACAGGGAATAGAAGAGGCATGACTCATATAGTGGATAAGTTAACCTGACCCAAGGACAGGCCTCATAGTTTATACTAAACTATGGTCTTCAAGTAGGGTAAACCACACCCTTGTTTATATGGGAGTTGGGTCCCTTCCTCTTGTTCTGGCATCAGTTGGTTTTTGTAATGCTGGGGATTAAACCACCCTGGGCCTTACCTGTGCCTGGCATTGACTTGAAAGATAAATGATATGAATAACCCTAATCATAGTTTCATTGAGAAGTCAATAAAACATAAGTCCCTTTTTCGACATGCACGTGCACATATAAGCTTAACACACAGCTATTGCGTGCCCAAACCCGACTGTTGGGTCACCCAGTGTCTCACCCCAGTGCTCTATGAGTAGAGAAATTGAGGTTGCACCTAAGAGAGACATTAAACAGTGGCCCCTTAGAGTCAGACAGTTCTGATCAAGGTGGATATTTACCTTGTGTGTGTGGGGGGGGTTGTTTTGTTTTCACAGAAAAGATAAGTTTAATTAGATCAGAGCACACTGCCACAGGTATTAGCGGGCAAATCTCCCAGACAGGAATTGTGCCATCAGGGTGGGAGATTTGAGGTCTTTATAAGGTTTGAGGAGATGGAAAAGGGTTTAGGTGACAAATGAGATAATCCAGAGATCTTTTCTAAATCATCTAGGGATATTTAGATACTTTGATCAAGGTAACATGGAGTGAGGTCATTAATAACAATTTTAAATATGGAGATTTTTAAAAAATTATTTTTAAAACATGACAGTTTTAAAAGCATAGCATTTTGAAAAGAGACTTCAAAGTAATTTGTATTTTGTATCATTTTCTCATTCAGCAGTATCAAAACTATCTCCACTACCTAATCCACAAATTCCTGTCCTTCCATTGTATCTTCTAGTCATTTATTCTGGTCATTTGTTTTATTATTTTCTTCTTTATCATTTGAGTAGCAGAAAATACCCTTTTTTGTGAGAAATGGGAAGAGGACATAACTAGAACCTTTGCGTTAACTTCTAGTTTCCTGTGAGTCCATCAGCACAAGGTGAAATAACCAATAAATAGGCAAAAATGAGGTTTAGAGAAGAAGCTGAGCTTGGGCCTGATCCATGCCACTCTGGGTAGCAAAGGATGAAACACCCAAGCTTGCCATACTTTTATTTGGTACCACGCTTTCATGTTTATAGTCGTGGCATGTGGAGGGTGGGGAAGATACTGGCAATAATCCTTGTAGGTGAAGATCTTGTAAGGCAGAGCAGATGTCTGCAATAATCCTTGAGAAATTACGTAGATGAAGATCCTAGTGTAGCATTGCCTTGGAGCATCACAACATATGGGATCATTGGAGTCCCTCTTGCTACCAGAGGTACAGACAAGAGTCAAGTCCCGAAGTCCGTCTGCAGGCAGTAAAGCTCGGCCCATAGTCTGATTGTGCAATTATTTCTTCCAAATAGGATTGTTCCCGATTCTTTATGAAAGCACTTTAAAAAGAACTTTTTTTTTGAGGCAGGGTCTTGCTTTGTAGTTCAGGCTTGCCCTGAGCTCACTGTATAGCCCAGGCAATCCTCAGACTCATAGCAGTTCTCCTGCCTCTGCCTCCTGAGAGCTAGGATTACAGACATGAGCCACCACACCCAGCACTGTGGTATGTGGTACTGATTGCTGGTAGGCATGAGTCCCTATGCCTGCATTGTTACATACAATAATGTGGGATTGAACCTGGGCCCTTGCGCTTGCAAGGCAGGCACCAGAACCATTGAGCTAAATCCCTGGCCCTAAAAAGAATATTTAATTTATAGTTTGGGGGTGCTGGGGAGAAATCAAAGAAAATTGCTGCCTGGTGATGATAACAGAGGTCAGTCCTGGGCCCCTCAGGAGTTCCTGTGGGTTGTAAGGGACAATGAACTGAGCAGAAGTCCTCAGGCTGTAAGAAGGGGAACAGTGATGGCTGCCCAGATTCATTCCAGGACCCAGCCCTTCAACTCAAGTGCGAGTATCTAAAACTGTACTTGAGTTATATTGCTGATATTGCCTATGCTTCAGGTAACTTCATCAACAGGTATTAAATGTCTTGTGTTCACTAAACTTACCAAGTGCTTAATAATATAATAAAGAGATCACAGGAAAATATCAGCCATACAATAAAGACATGCTTACCCAGTACCTGTAAAGTGGAGTCTTATGACCTACTGTTAGATAAGGGTAAGTCAGGGAGTTTCCTCATGAGTAGCTCCAAGACAGAAAGGTAGAGGGAGATTCGAGTTTCTATGCCCTGCCTAGAGGAAGACAAAGTCTGGTTTCTATGGACTACTCTAGGCAGAGACCACAGATAAAAACCAAAAAATACCTATTATAATATCATATCTATCTTTCTCATGGGAATATTTTTAGTGATGTATTGTAGTGATTTTTTATCTCTATCCTCACATGTCTCTACAAACTTCAGTGTCTATGTGCAATTAAGTAAACATTAATAATTTTCTCCATTAGATTGTTGTATACACAGGTGCCCAGTCATCAGGCTAAGATCATGAACCTAGCAACAGTGCTTCAAGAGGTCATGTTCGTGCTTCCTAGGATGAGTGTAATTATTGTGTACTGCACATATGAACTAATAAAAAATTAAAAGGAGGGGCTGGGGATTTAGCTCAGTGGTTCAGGCCCCTGCTTTGCAAGCACAAGAGCCCAGGTTCAATCCCCGGTAACCACATACAGCAGTGTTGGGCATGGTAACTCACCTCATCAGCAGTCAGTAGCACATACCACAATGTGGGGTGTGGTGGCTCGTATCTGTAATCCCAGCACTCAGGAAGCAGAGGCAGGAGGATTGCTGTGAATTCCAGATTTACCTGGGCTACATAGTGAACAGCTCAGGGCCAGCCTGAACTACAAAAGAGTCCCTATCTCAGGAAAAACCAAAAAATTAAAAAGATCTAATGAGTGATCATTATTGAAATATAAAGATAATCAGTTTTATGTAGTTGGATTCATAGTTTGTTAACCATGAATTTATTGTTTATTATGAAAGCATCTAATTACATGCATAGGTATCCTATTGGTCTTAATGGTAGTGTTGCCCCAAATTCAGTCATACTTGAGCTGTACCAGAATTTTCGTAATATTTACTTTAGATTTCAGTTTCAGTATAAACCACATTACCTAAAATATAATCGTTCAAATAGTAAGCATTTACATTAAAGTAATTGTTTAAAGTCTTTGTGTCTGTAAGCTCTCGATGTTTGGGCGAGGTTTCCTTTTTCGTTTTTTTGTTTTTCTGGGATTTTTTGAGATAGGATCTTGCTTTGCAGTTCAGGCTGGCCCTAAACTCACTATGTAGCCCTGGCTAGCCTTTAACTTACAGCAGTCGTCCTGCCTCTGCCTCCTGAATGTTGGGAATACAAGTGTGAGCCACCACACCTAACACTGTGACATATGGTGACTGGGGATCGAACTCGGGACCTTGCACTTGCCAGCCAGATGCCAGATCCACTGAGCTAAATCCCCAGCCCAAGGTTTCTTTTCTTTCTTTTTTTTTTTCTGATATTCATACCTGTTTCATATATATATATATATATATATATATATATTTTTTT
>PVIR01015895.1:0-37545 GCA_004026965.1 Petromus typicus
CATCTCCATGAACACTATTCCAGCTCCTCAATGAGTTGCTCAGATACCAGGGAGTGAACAGAGACTGCAGACTCTCCATATTTAAGCACGTTCAGAGAACTATCAAGTCTTGCAAAACCACCTTCGAATATATACAGATTCTGCTCCCTTTGGACACCATTGTCTCATCCAGACCAGTGTCTTCTTAACCCATTCCACTGTAGTGGGGCCTCTGCTGCTCCTCTTCGCCCTGGTCTCTTTCTCCATTGAAACTTTCCTTGTCTTGTCAGGTTCTTCTGATGTACGTGCTGTCCTTAGTTCAAAGAAACTTTTGTCCTCAATTTCCAAAGATGACCTGTTATCTCCAAGTCACAATACAGAATATAAAGTAGTGATTTGGGATGGCTGTTTATCTTCATATGCCTGTGTACCTTTCCTCTACTACACAGGATTTATGGTGTCAGTTTGCAAGTGTTTAAAAGCATGTATTTTTGGGTTGGGGGAGGAGTGTACTCTACAGTAGAAATTGAGGAAATCAGACAGGCAGTTGCATGGAAATTAAATTAAAATTAAATTACATTAAATTAAAATATAAGCTCCTTTAAGACAGCTGCTCATGGTCCCCTGTTATGGCCTGCAACCCTCAGCAAAGTACTTTGTTTCATGTGATTCAGTTCAGACCCAGGAAAGAGGGAACTTACATTAATTAAAAGCAGATGGAAGCTGCTGAGCCTGCACAGGTTAAAATGTGCCAGTCTTTCAAGAGAAAATGGAGTGGATTTCGGAGGCAAAATATTTGTGTAAGTTTGGGTTTAGGAGAGGATTTTATTTTTTGGTCTTTTTTTTTTTTTTTGAATGGAAAAAAAGAGCCAAGATGCTAATGGATGAAATGCTTTGCACATATGTGATGGAAAATTATGATCGGTTAAGTCAAAAAGCAGCTTCTGATGATCATAATGTGGCTTGGGTCTCACAGGTGTGTGACCCGCCGGCCTGCGACATCACTGCTCCATGTGTTTGGCTCTGGTCCTCCTCTCCAGCCGGCCGTGGGGGGAGATCAGGTTCAGTGAGGCAGAAACTTCTAGAACTGCTTGAAACCACTGCTTGTGCCAAAGACGCTCCCCTCCTTCTCACCCTTTTATCCACACACAGGAGCATTAAAGAACTAAACAGCTCTCATCTCAACTTCCGTCCAGCCTTCCTCCTTTGGCTCACCCTCTTGGAGGAGCAGCTGCTTTTCAGCTGATGTCGAAGCTCACACACTCTGAGGTAAGTGACTCGATCTCTGCAGGAAGAAAGGAACTCCTTCTCTCTCGTTTGTTTAAATTGCCCCTAGCTATCATTCCTACAGGTGCTTCATTTTACACATTTTTTTAATGCTTCTCCTGAACACGTGATCTCTACACAGCAGCACAGATTCAATATTTGCAAATTGAATCAGGATTTAAATGTAGTGGGAAAGGCTGTCATTTTAAAAGGCTAAGAGAGGGCGGGGATTGGTGCCAGCGCCTGCCTGCTAAGCGCAAGGGCCCGGGGTTCGATCCACCGGAACTACATACAATACTGGGTGTGAGTCTCCACATACCACAGTGCCGGGCGTGGTGGCTCACGCCTGTCATCCCAGCACTCGGGAGGCAGAAGCAGGAGGATTGCTGTGATGTGAGTTTGAGGCTGAGCTCAGGGCCAGCCTGAACTACAAAGCGAGACCCTGTCTCGGAATAAATACATAAACAGGGCCTTGTGAGAATGTTATTTTCTTTTTTTTCTTTTTTTCCTCCTTTCTTTCTTTCCTCCTCTCTTTCTCTTTCTCTCTCTCTCTCTCTCTCTCTCTCTCTCTCTCTCTCTCTATCTTTCTTTCTTCCTTTCCTTCTCTCTTTCTTTCTTTCGTTTCCTTCTTTCCTGTAAAGGATATTTTGATATACAAATGATTAAGTATCTTCCCTCATTATATTTTCCCTGCAGAAAACTCTACTGGCCTTTTTACAAGCTGAGATTTCAATTGATGTGTATTAGAATTTTTCAACCTCGAGTACAAGCTTGTGCCCAGACAAGCATGTGGTTACCAGAGATCGTACCCAGGGCCTTGCACTTGCAAGGCAGGTGCCAGAAACACTGAGCTAAATCCCTAGCCCTTGAGTGGACTTTTGATCACAGCAGGGATAAATGTGTGCTTAGAGCAGGTTCATCAGAAATTTTGCACTTTGGCATCCCCAGTCCTCCAGTGGTTGCCCTTCCCTTTTCCATGTCACTTGCTTCTCTCAGGCCCACTTCATACCTTTCTTTTTCCTTAACAGTACAGTAAATAAATTTCATTAGTATCTGTTATAAACCAAGTACAGTTTTCATCATCACTTCATGCAACTTCCTTCATCTTCCTAATAACTCCACACAGCAGGTGCATGATTTGAAAGTCCACTGGCATCACAGGAAGCCAAGTCCACAGAGCTGGAGGCCACCTGGGATCAGAAGGCTTAACACCCATGATTAACTGCTGAGTCAAGAGAAGGAGCTGTGTCTGTCCTGACATCTGACATACTGCCTGCCTCTTCCCCCATTTTTTTCCTCAGTAAATCTAGAGTAGGCATAAATAAAAAAGTAGAAGGGCTTAGGAAGTGATAGAAATCACTCCCAAAATGAGAAAGAAATGGAATCCATGAAACAGATTCAAACAGATATCCAAGAGATTAAAAATTCCATTAGGCAGGATTTAGCTCAGTGATTTCATGCTTACCTTGCAAGTATAAGGGCTGGAGTTGGATACCTGCTATTGCCAAAACATAAATAAATACATTAAAATAGCTAAAAATTCCATTTAAAATGTATAAAGCCAAAGAATTAAAAATGAGGATGGAATATCAGAACTAGAAGAGAAGATTACAGTAAGTGATCATGAAAGAAAGATGTCTTGAAGATAGTAAGGACGATGAAAAATCAATCCAGTCAAGAAGAATAACATGTAGCTTATTGGTGGATATGAAAAAGGAGGAGTGCAAATGACATAAAAAATCCTGTTTACAGAAGTCATGACAGGAAATTTCCCAAGCTGAGACAAAGATCATGACATATAAGTAAGTGAGAAATTCAATAAAGGAATTGAAATTATGCTGTGTATATCATCAGACCATAGTGCAGTGAAACTGGCAATCACTGACAAAAGAAACCATTAAAACTATTTAAACACATAGAAATTAATAATAACCTCCTGAACAACTCATTGGTTTCAGACAGAAGTCAAAAAAGAAATGAAACCATTTCTATAATTAAATGATAAAAGTGAAACAATATGCCAAATTGCATGGGATTTAATGAAGGACGAGGGAAATTTATAGTAGTGAACATTAATATCAGGAAAATAAAGTGAGATCCAGTAAATAACCTAATGTTTGAACTTCAAATTTCTGGTAAAAGAAGCAAGTCAAACTCAAAGCTCGCCTGAAGAAGGACATTAAAAAGTTCAGAGAAGAAATAAATGCAGTTGAAACTAAGAAAACAATTTAAAGAATCAATGAATCAAAGAGTTGGTTGTTTGAAAGATTAAATAAAATTGATATATTCTTAGCCAACCTTATCAAAAAAAAGGAAAGAAATAATTCAAGTTTATGCAACTGGAAATGAAAAGGGTGAAATCACAAATATTTGCGGAAGCCCAGAAGATCATTGATAATTACTTCAAGAACTTTTGTTCTAATAAGGTGAAAATGCAAGAACTGAACAGATTCCCAGATACATATGAATTACCAAAGCAGAATCAAGAAAATACAACATTTCTAAAACACTAATTATCAGTCAATACAATTGAAGATGTAATTGAAAAATCTACTAACAGAGGAAAGTCTAGGTCTTACTGAATTCACAGATGAATTCTACAAGAAATTTAGAGAAGGTCGTGGGCTGGGGGTTTAGCTCAGTGGTTCTGGTGCCTGCCTTGCAAGTGCAAGGGTTTGAGTTCTATCCCTGGTAACCACATATAACAAAACCGGGCATGGTGACTCACATCCACTAGCAATCAGTACCACATAGCACAGTGCAGGACATGGGCTTGTAATCCCAGCACTCAGGAGGCAGAGGCAGGAGCACTGCTGAGTTCAAGGCTGAGTTCTGGACCAGCCCAAACTACAGAGAGAGACCCTGTCTCAAAAAAAAAGAAAAAAAGAAATTTGGAGAAGATTTAATACCAGTACTTCTCAACTCTTTAATGAAATCTGAAGGGGAACAAAAACCTCACAGTCATTCCTGGAAGGCAAAATTACCCTAATACAAAAATCAGAGATGGATGTAATCAAAAGAAAGAACTACAGGTCAAATGCCCTAATGAACATAAATGCAAAAATCGCCAATAACATACTACTAAATAAAAAGCAGCAAATTATCAAGATGATTATAAATTATGACCAGGAAGAATTCTTCCTAGGGAAATAGGATGGTCCAACCCACACAAATCAATAAATGTAATACACTGTATCAACAAAGCCAAGATTAAAGAAAATAATCACATGATCATCCCATTGGATGCATAACAAGCATTTACCAAAGCCTAAAATTCAGTCATGAGAAAACCCCTACCAAAAATTGGAACAGATAGTCTTTATCTCAGTATCACAAATCAACAACTGATATTACACTAAATGGTAAAAATATAAAAGCTTTCAGTCAAAACTCAAGTACATGACAAGGATGTCCATTGTCATCACTCCTATTCAATAGAGTTTTGGAAACATTAGCCACAGCAATTAGATAAGATAAAGAAATAAAAGTAACAAGGACAGGAAACTAAGAAGTTAAACTGTCATTATCTGCGCAAGTGACATGATACTCTACAAAGAAGACTCACTCTGCAGAGAAACTTTAACAAAAGACTTTTAGATTTAGTAACAAAATTTAGTTATGTAGCTGGACACAAATTTAATACTCAAAAATCAATAGCATTCCTCTATACAAGTAACAAACTGACTGAGAGAAATCAGGAAAATTAAGTCTTTCACAATAACATCCAAAAAATGAAATATTTAGGAATCAGTTTAAGAAAAGAAGGACTACAGTATTCTGGAAAAAAAAAAGAGAGATCAAAGAGGTTATCAGAAAATGGAAAGATATTCTTTGGTTGTGAGTAGGAAGATAAATTGTTATACCAAAATTGTTATACAGATTTAATGTAATATCAGTTAGAATATCAATAGCATAACTCACAGAACTGGAGAAACACTCCTGCAATTCGTTTGGAATCAGAAGAGACCTATAATAGCAAAAATAATTCTGGGCAACAAAGGCCAGGGAAGGAACATCACAGCTACTGTGATAAAAACAGCACAGTGCATGAAAAAAGTAAAAAACAAACAAACAAACAAAAACCCTTCCCTGAGGGTCAATGAAACAGATTAAAAGATGCAGAAACAAGTCCAAACAGACTCAGTCACCTCATCTTTGACAAAAGAGCCAAACACTTGTACTGGAAGAAAGCTTGTTTAATAAATGATGCTAAAACAATTGACTGACCACATGCCATACTAAAACTAGCCCCCTGTCTCTCACCATGAGCTACACTAAAATCAAAATAGATAATGATTTAGAAACACTAAGTGTGTTGGAAGAGAGAATAAAGTACTCCTGAAAACATAGGTGTAGGCAATGACTTTGTGAGAAAAACATAGATTGTAAAAAAGGAAATACTGCAAAGAATCAATAACTGGAATCTCACCTTTTTAACAAATTTTTACACAGTGGAAAAACAGGGAGAAAACAAAATCACCAACAGAATGAAGACACACCAACAAAGTGACAAAATATTTTGCCAACTGTCCCTGAGACAAAAGACTACTATCCAGACTATATAAAAAATAGAAAAAAATTAGCTGCCCACATTAAAAAAAAAAAAAATCCAAAAACAGACATCTGGGGGAACGTACACTTCTTGGATGAAGAAGTACCAACAGCAAATAAATACATGAAATCATGCTCAACATTGCTGTCATTAAAGAGCTGCAAATTAAAGCAACACTGAGATTTCATTTCACTCTAGAAAGCATGGCTATTATCAAGAAATCAACCAATAAGAAATGCTAGATAGTTGTGGAGTAAAAAAGAACCATTCTCCACTATTGGTGGAAGTGTGGATTGGTGCAAATGCTGTGGAAATTGTGTTGATATTTCTCAAAAAGCTAGGACTAGAGCTGAGGATTTAGCTCAGTGGTTCTGGTGTCCACCTGGCATATGCAAGGTCCCAAGTTCGATCTCAGGCACTACATATCATGATGCCAGGCAAGGTGGCTCATGCCTGTAATTCCAGCACTCAGGGGACAGAGGCAGGATGATCACTGTGACATAGAGACTAGCCTAGGCTAAATAGTGAGTTCAGGGTTCGTCTGAACTACAAAGCAAGATACTGTCTCAAAAAAAAAAAAAAGAAAAATAGAGTAGGACTAGGGGTCCTAGTCTGACAGTTATCCCCTTTCTTGGTATCTTCCTGAGAGAATTAAAAGCATCATGGCACAATGATACATCAATGCTCATGTTTGTAACAGCACAGTTCATAATACCTCAATCTTGGAAAAAGCTCCAATAGCCATTAACAGACGAATGGATGAAGGTGTGTGTGTGTGTGTGTGTGTGTGTGTGTGTGTGTGTGTGTGTGTGTGTGTGTAATACTATGGAGTACTACTAAGCCATAAAGAAGGACAAACAGGACATTTATGGGTAAATGGATGCACGTTGAGACCATACTCTTAAGTGAAATAAATCAATCACTCAGGTGTAAATATCACATTATTTCTCTGGTGTGAGAAACTAAAAATTATAAATAAGGACCAGAATGTATAATAGGTATAGAGAAATAGGAAGAAAATGTTCAAATAGAAAGGGATGTTAGGGAGAGCAAACGAAGAAGGAAAGAAGGGTGAAATAAGAGCAAAGCAAGATTAAATGAAAACAAAGCTGTTGTAATTTAGGATGAAAAGAGGAGTTGACAAGAAATGAAGGGAATGGAAAAAATAAGAATTAAGATATATTATGCATAGGTACAAATTCTGTATGATGAATGTGATCATTATGTATATCTCAATTATACCAATAAAATAAGTTCGTAGAAAAAACAGATCTAGGGATAAAGTTGAGCATGTAGTGGAATCTATAAACCTCATTCTTCAATTTCAATGTGGACTTTACCCTCAAAGCCCTGTGTGTGGTCAAGCCCCACCACTGTCCCGTATACAAGGCTCACCTCAGCATTTCTGGGAGTGTGGGTCACTGTCCAGCCTCCAGAGATCACTTGAGCTTTCCCAGAGGAATTTCACCTGGCCTACACTGCATTATCCCATTTTGTGCGGCTGGGGTGACAGTGGGCCAAGAGAATTTGTCTGTTGGTCTTCTTTTCTCTGCACAGAAATCATCAAGCCAGAATATTAATTTTGTGTTTATATAGAGAGAAACAGCTGGGGTGGCTGACATCTGAAACAGGAGTTGCTGATAGTTACTTGAGCAGCAGATGGGCTCGGGTTATGAATAAGCAGCAAATGTGAAAAAGAGATTTTCAGGGTTGGGCCAGGCTTGCTGCAGGCAAAACTGGTTAACCCTTGCTGCTTTGCCACTAGCTGCAGGGCTGGGATTGTTGGGCTGTTTTGGATGGGGTTGGAAGCTTGGTACCACTGAGTGGGACAAAGATCAGAGCAGAAGTGGATTGAGAAAATGCTTCAGCAGAAGTAGAGTATGTTTGATCAGTCCATGTGAGGTCAAAATACAACAGAGACCCCCCCATGAGTGAGTGGGTGGGAAGCCCCTTTGCAGGTAGGTGAGTTAACACTTGTAGAGGTGGTCAGCCTCATGTGCAATGGAGGTACAACCGATTGGGATCTTGGAAGTGATGGGATTTGACGGGTGTCAGAAAGCTGACACTTCCCACCTAAATCTCTTGGACTATCTTCTCATTAGTGCCTGTGATTTTGTATTTAGGAGAACCTTCCTTTGTGTTATGTAACTGAAGAAAGATCATTAAAATGCAATGGCCTTGAAAGCGGTGACATGTTGAAACATTAGTTCGTCAGATCCTTTCCAAACTTCATCATTCCAAGCTTGCAGGAGCAGCTCCCTGCAGGGTTGAACAAATGATGGAGGCCAGGTGAACCTCAGGGAGGCCCTGGTTCCAGTGAAGGTCTGGAACATTTGATTTTTGCAGGCTCTGCTCTGCCAGAGCTGTGTGATCCAGGACAAGTCTTGATCTTGAGGCAAGGTCAAGGTAGGAGATTGTCATTTGAAAAAGGTAGAAATAATAACAGGTACTACAAATAGGTCACAGGAAATTGTGTATATGAGAATCACTTTGACAACTGTAAAACAATATATAATCACAAAGGAAGAGTGGAAGGGTCATGGTGTTTGCCAGTTTTGGAGGGCAAAATATGGAGACATCACTGTTCACAAATTACAAATGTTATCAACGGGGAACAAAACCATCATACAGGAAGCATAAGGCAGCTGAACAAAGCCCTGGTTGCTACTACAGTAGGGATTCCTATCAGCACTGCACAGAAAGGGGTAGCTAAACTGTGTTTGTTTCACGCTGCAAGATTCTCTGACCTAAGCCAAGGGGCAGAATTTAACTCCTTTTGTAGCCCTTGAATACAGACAGAACACAATCCACATTAGGCATCTCAGGAGAAATCAAGAATTAAACAAAAAAACAAAGCAAACCCAAATGGAGGAAGAGCTGGAGGGGAAAAGGGAAAGAATGCCAACCTCCAGCGCCCAAAGGAGAAAAGACAGTAGGTTTTTCCAGATGGAATTAGGGGGAAGCAATACTTCATTAGCATTTTCTAATAAAGATGGTTCTTACAATTAGCTTTGAGCAAATTTATCAAAAGGAACTATAAAGAAAAGCTCTGATTCAAGAAAGTGACATCATGGACAGACCTACTTGTGTAACAAAGGGGGAGAAGAAGCAGCAGGACTCAATGTATAGCACAAAACCAGATTTTTCCTAGCCTGGGAGTTTCTCACAGGTTCTAAGTGAAGAAGAACTCAGATTTTTTAGCAGGACTACTTTTTATCATGATAACTTAGAGTGTACGTCACTTTGCATTGACTTGGGTGTTGAATTATCATTATCCTTCTCTTTTCAACAGATCCTCTTCTTTGTTTTTCATGAAATCTCCACTTAAGGCATTTGTATAGGTATACATGTGCCCTGGTGAGTTAGCCTAACCATGACAACCAAGATATTTGTGTTTAGCTCATCATTGTTGTCCCGTAATGCTTATAACAGATGATTGCTTCAAATATGCTGGCAACTTGGTTTGTTCTAGAAGGCACAAGAACTCTCTGTTATGAGCTCTTCAACTCTAAAGCTCCTATCACTTTTAGCTTTCAGTCATCCTTTGGTGGCATTTTTCTTATAATGCCTTACTCTGGCTTCTTAGCTGTTTTAAAAGAAACACACACACACATACACACACACATATATACGTTATATGCATACATATGTATGTATATATCTATCTGAGTCTCATAGCTGCTCCAGAAATGACAGTCAACCTTCTTGGGTGGAGTTTTATTTTGGATATTGCTATGGCTTGAATATGGTCTGTCTCTCTGAAGATTGATTGCCATTGTGATGGTGCTGGGGAGTGAGGCTGTTAGCAGGTGATTAAGTCTTTTATTCATAGGGATTCATGCATTTTAGGGGGATGAATTCACGCTTTTAAAGAAGTGGAGTGATTATACAATAGTGGGTTAGGATAAAGCCAGGGTGCCCTTTGTATTTTGTCTCTTTTACGTGTATCCACTTGCCTTTCTGTTTCCTGCTATGAGTTGAAGCAATGGGAAGTTCTCATTAGAAGTCAGAAGAGAGATGTAGGTGCTCTATTTGCAGACTTCACAGCAGCCAGCATCGTGGCTCAAAATATATATCCATTCTTTGAAGTGTTTTGGTCTCAGATACTCTTTTGCAGAAACAGAAAATGTCGTAAGACTGATTATCTTAAAATCTGGCTGAATCTAATCTCTGAATTGGCTGATTTCTGCACATTCCAGAGACTATTTTTCTCTATTCATCTTCTTTCTCTCCTTCCACTAGGACATTTTCTTGCTCATTGCTTGTTGTAGTACATATTGCTGGTCCCTGTCAATACAGCACTCCAGCCCTTGTGAACAGCCCCACAATGCAAGTTGTAGAGGTTTTGTGTATTTTCTCACAGCTACACATTTGCTCCTCCATTTTCTTATCTGCCATTACCTCTGATACCTCATAAGTGCCACACTCTCTCTTGAGGTGATGACATCCGTGTGGTACCTAGGCTTAGTTCAGTGGTACATTTGTCACATATTCTAGCTGATCAGGATGTCTTACAAAATGCAAAAGTCTCTTCATCTTTTCATTTTAAGTTGCACTAAGGTAAAGGAGGACCAAAGTTAAGCTTTTAGTGTCTTAACTTATTTAGAATTCTTTGAAGCATTTCATCTCCAATGCTGCTCCTTTTGGACTGGGAGAAAACATGATACTTGTCATACTTGTGTCCCCATTTGAGATCATGTGTCACCATAGCCCCTCATGCAGGAATTAAAATGCATCAGGTCATGCAGTCCCACTGGCTGCTCTTACATGTAGAGCAAGGAAGGACACAGTAGGCCCAAAAAATTTCTCTTGATGAGTATCCAATAGGAAGATAAGAGAAAGCTCTGAGTAACTGGGTACTTTATGTTACATACCAACCAACTCAACCATCCAACTCTTCCTTAAGGGATTTAAACCCAGATTACTAATCATTATTTTCAAAGATAAGGATGAGACGATGCAGCACCAGAGTGGTAGAAGCTAGAGCAGAGAAAATCACAGGGACTTTACTTGAAGAACATTTGTACAAGTCAGGAAAATGTATGTTTTGCCATACAGAACATCTCAGTTTGGGTAAAAGATGAGCCTTTCACTTTGTATCTTTTTAAGACACACCTCCAAATAGAGGAGCAGAATACCCCTGTTCCTTGCATTCTGAAAGATTCTAAGGGCCTGACTTTTGCACTATTATTATTGGAGGAATGCATGCCATTCTCATTCTTTGGCTTGAATGGCTATACTCTAATAAGCTCCCAGTTGGGCTGCTCTTGGAGAAGAGTTCCTTGTCTCCTTAACCCTGTTGATACCAGTGACTAGAGTTCAAGGAGGTAAGTAACAACTTCAAATATACCTATTGTTCAGCTAGGGCCGCCAAGGTGATTCCCTATCCTTTCCATGCAGGCAAAACTTCCAGCCCAAGCCCTGGAACCAGGAAATTTGGGTTTAAGTAATGTGAGAGGTGGGTCCAAGCTGAGTCAGTCTCAGCCCCTGGCTTATCCCCAAGTGAAAGGAATAACAGGTGGAGGGTTACTTAAGATAGGACTCTTGAAACAGTCTCTGTTGGGAGTGCTTAGACAAGCCAGCTCAAGTGCCTCCCTTCCCTGCCCCTCCTCATCCCAGCAAATGACAAAGTACAGACTATCACCTTCAGGTGAGCACAGTTCTGGTGAAACAAGGAAAGAAAACAAACACCGCAGTGTGGTTGAATGGTTCCCAGGCTCCCTTTCAAAGCCTGTCCCCTATGGCTTTGTTTGCTCCTGTTTTTCCCAGGATAGGTGTTTGATATCTCACAGACCTATTCTGAGATTTCCAAGGAGAGTAGTATTTAGTTTATAGTGGATTGCCCAGAATTTCCCAGTTTGAAAAAAAGGAGTAAGTTACCTGCCCTCCGGGTATATTTAGAAGTACCTGAATGTGCTGGTATCAAGGGGCTGATGGGACATGAGAAAGTTCACATAGGGTATCTAAAAGAGACAATTAGCAGTATTATTTGTCTTTGGTTCACAAGTAGCTTCCGCCCAGGGACAACACTTCCTTTCTCAGGTTCGGAGGTGGAAGAAGATCAGGACAAGAGGTAATTGCTTAGATCTGGGATAGGTAGATTTCAAAAGGATAAAATAAATCTTGTGGAAAAGAGAAAGGATAGCCCAAGGATTATCAGTGAAAAACCTGGAACACTCAAAAGTCTTTTCTATGCTTCCCCTTGCAAAACCACTATGAAATTACCTGAAGAATGCCAGTTTTGCTTCTTTTCATTTAGGCCTGGTTCACTAGTAAGTCAGCAAGCCCTGGCATTATGAAAGGAATGAGAAAATCTGTCTTGAGCCATGAAGAAGACAATTGGAGGGAATTCAACACATGCAGAAGGCAGAGTGAATGGGATGAGGACCACGAAGGGGAGCCACAGGGTGGACTCAGCTACACCTTGTGCCCTGCACCCAGAGCAGGCAGCCAGGGTTGGCTCTCAGGCACGAGGCGGGGTCTTTGGTCCCTTTCCTCACCACCTACCTCTGTGGCATTTGTCATCCTGCTCGTCCCCTCACATCCGGAGACCAGCACCTTTGTCCTCTGACCCCAGGAAAGCCTGTCCTTAGAAATCACTTTCAGGAAGGTAGGAGTAAGAGACAGACTATAGTATATCTTTTAACCACCTCTGGAATATTTTGAATTTTATTACAGGAACTCGATTGAATGTGTAACTTTACTAAAAGTGCCTCCTATTTGATGTCTTAAAGCAATGTATAGAAAAATAAGTCACATAAATATTAACATCAGTCCAAAGACTAGCTTAATATAGATGCTTCATCCGTGGAACAAAAAGTGACATTGTTGGCAAAAATTTATGAAAAAAAAAATCTCCCCTGTGTCATGCAGCCCCCCTTCATTTCCAGTCCCAAGGCAATTCAGGACAAGGCCTGGGCAGCACCAGGCTTAGCCCATTTGGAGACCTGAGTGACAAGGGGAAGCAAGAGCAGGTTGTCTCAACAGGCAATGGGTTTATATTTGAGAGGTAGACAGTGTCTGTGCATCCAGCGTGGGAATACTTCACCTACTGTTGCTATCAATAAATGATTCACAGAACCAACAAAAGGATCCATTTCTAATCATGTGTCCAGCCATCAGCAGCTTGGATGGGTGCCTCTGCCCTGGGCGTGTCCGAGTCATGTTCTCCTCAGGTGAAACACAACCTGGGCAGAGGGAAGGGACCATCTGGGAAGTGAGCCCAGCCACAGAGTTTGCACTGTGCTTCTTCCACATCTGTGGCCTGCAGTTCTGCATGGTTCAGTGGTGCCAGGGACACTGTGAGAGTCAATAGAGCACAGATCTAGGGTACTCAGTTTGTCTGGGGCCTCTTCTGTGGATATTTCTCATAATTTCCCTCTTAGAAACCAAGACTCAATAAACTGTGATTGTCTGTGTACTGATTAAAAGAATTAAAAGTAGAAAGGCACCTCACTTCAGTGTCACACATTTGAAATTCATCTCTCTAGATACTTTCTAAGAGTGATTTACAAAAGACTCGTAGAAGAACAGTAAGTACCTTCCCACATGTACTCCTGCTGACAGAGCAATCCACATTATCAGTTTATGCACAACTCGGTCTGGTGGTCCTGTTACAAAATATGCCTGGAAAATACTCTTAAAATGTTTGATTTTTAAGAGACAAAATTTATGGGTACATTTTAGATATACCAAGTAATAACACTCATCATAGGGAATTTTCACCCTCATGTAATATACACTTTTTTCTTTTTCTTCCCATTCCTCTCTCCCCTCAAATCTCCCTTTCCTACGCATAAAAATTTTGTTTCAATTTTTTTCCTTCTATTGTGACTTTTTTCTTTATAAGAGAACTATTTGTATACTTAGCTATCTGTACTTAGTTTAACAAATGCAATTTACATAAAGGAAATTGTATGCAGTAAAATTTAACATATTCTTGTGTATTTAATAAATATCTTGATGAAAGAAATAAAAATTCCTGATAGACTTCGGTTGTTAAATCAGTAGCAATTTAGAATGTCTGAAATATATCTTTCATTTGTCTTTCAGTCTTTCCTTTTAAGAAGTTCACAAAGAAACAAAGATAAGGTTCTATAATAAAATGCAATTCTAGTAATCACATTTAATAAAAAATATTGTACATAATATTCTAAAATGAGTAACTTTCAAAATTTGTGTATAAATACCTTCATGATTTTCAACAAACTGGATATACTCTTATTTATTCATTTAGGTCCATTTTGCTGCTTTATAAGGCTCTGCAGAACAGCTGTGGGGTTACTGGTTTGTTTTTAATCTCTGATTATATCCTCAGGACACATCCCAGGGAAGAATCACTGGGTCAGA
Source organism: Petromus typicus (assembly GCA_004026965.1). NCBI lineage: Eukaryota > Metazoa > Chordata > Mammalia > Rodentia > Petromuridae > Petromus > Petromus typicus. Next base: position 14,147 of record PVIR01015895.1, read on the forward strand.
ATAGGAACTGTTTCAGGTTCATGTTGCTTACAAACCTCATTGCTTTCCAAAAGGGTTGAAACAATTTTCTTTTCTATTAAAAGATTTTAAGAGTGCCCATTTCCTGTTTTGACCCTTTAAAATGCTTTTTCTTGACCTGAGAATTATGCAACCAGGTTCTTTAGTTAGAATTCTATGAGGAAATAAACTTTCTTCATCTTGAATTAAAAAAAAAAGTTTTGCATATGAAAAAATACAGCTGATGATATCTGTAGTTGTTTTCTCCAGTTTAATGCTTGTCGTTTATGTTTTTCTAAGATTTGTTAGATATAGTGAAGGTAACCTGCTAATCATTTACTATCTAATGCCTTCCTTTATTTTTTCTTAATTTTCTTTTGCTGTTCCTTTCAGTTTTGGGAAGTTCATATCCATTCCAGTATGAATTACATATTAAATATTTAATAACTGAAAGATTAATTTCATTTCTACCCCTATCATCAATGTCATAAACTACAATCCCTGAGCAACTTTATTTATTGGTTAGTTTTTATGCCAATGACATACCATTCATATTCTTTTTGCACTAAAATATATTTTATTATATTTTAAATACATTTTAGTTATTCCTACCTGCACTGTCCTCCATGAACATTAGAGCTATTTACTCAAGTTGCAGTAAGAAAAGGAAGGAAATATTTACACCAGCAATTTGTGGAACTATCACATTTACAAATCTGCTGTCTCCTTACTGGCCTACTTTGGGTGCTGATTTTAACTGGAACATCTCTGAGTGTGACATTTGGAAATAGTTGTATCTGACCATGATGAGGAAGCAGCCATCCATCTCTTAATTCTTTGGTTTCACGGATTTCCATGTGCGGATGGATTCTGTGTAATGGACCTTCATAAGATGATCATACAGTTTTCTCATTTTTTATATGAATTCTCATGCTATATAAGCTGGACTCTCACTTTAAAATTGTATGCTTCTTGTTTTGAGTTGATACTGGTCTTACTACTCTGTACTAGCTGAGATTTCCTTTTGTGCTGCTTGACTCATTTTGTTCCTTTTAAAGACAGGATCTCACCAGGTAGTTCAGTCTCACTGGAGAGTCTAGGCAGGCCTTGAGGTTGTGGAAATCCTTTTGTCTTAGCCTTCCAAGTTCTGGGATTATGGTTATGTGCCACCACACCTGGAAATCGTAGGGTCTCTAAATGTAAGTGACAGAAAACCAAAGGGCAGAAGCTGGAATAAAAATGGAAACAGAGCTGATTAACTACAAAATTCAGTTGGGGAGCTGAAGTAGGCACTCGATAGGTGTCACCAAGACTTGGTTTTGTTCTCTGTGCTTCCTCAAACTTTACATTTTCATCCTCATCTAAGGGGACCTATCCACAGGGAACTATGTTGGGTTACTTGTTATTTTTTATTGGTGTTTTGGTTTTCACAATAGCTCTATCACAAGTCCTGTGGAATTCCCATATGGGCCCCATGCTTATTGTATACTCAACCTTGTACCACTCACTGTGGCCATGGGAGGGGCAAAGGGATTGACTGGGCCTTAGGATACTCATCCACACTGAGACTGAGTGGTGTGGATTGAGAGAATAGGAGAGTTTCCTCTGATTCCCACTAGTCTACATGGTGTTACCAAAAGCACAGGCTGGGCTCCAGATGGACATACACAGTCATACTCATTGCACACCCTTCCTAGTCTGAACCTCCAGCACTGCAGGGCTGAATAACTGCCGCCCTTCTATTGAGGGTGTTTCTTCTCCATGTTTCTCATCCTTTTGCCCTTCTACCTCTTTTAACTGCAGTGGTAACGTGCCACTAGTGACTTCCTCATTGAGACAGTTTGAAGATTTCTGTATACCTTCTTCCTGCCACCATCTGGCCCCATCCATCATCTTCCATGAAGACTTCCCTTAGGTGAGCCCACATGCAGTGGCTCTCAGCTCAGAATGGTGCTGGGCATTAGTCAGAACTTCTCCCTGGGTCATTCCCTGGAACATGCTACCCTCAATCACCACCTTTGTGTATTTCTGTAGGTAAATGAAGAAAATCCATCCAAGGCTGAACTAAACCTCTTTCAACCACAAGTAAGACTTAAAATTAGTCAGAAGTATATATGTGTTGGATCTTATTACCACACAGAAGCGTTGCAAAATTTAGAAATTTAGCCTTATGAGCCAACAACCCTTCTTGATAGATCCACATGTCAGTCTAACAAATACAAGAACGTCTTAAATGTTAAAACAATCATTTGAAATAAAAAAGGATTGTCATCTGAAGCTATGAACACCTATCAAGTGTTTAGGACGAAATGACAATGGGGAGAAAGCCTCTTTTGTGTGGCTGTGGGTAGAGTTGAGGTCAGCTGCTCAGAGGCAGTTTAATGCCTAGAGGCGGCAGGTGAGGAAAAGGCCAGTGGGGTCACCCAGGTAAGTTTCCCAAGGTTCTCATTGGTTCAGCACTCAGGCTAAGACTGCTCTAGGCTGGTGCTATTCAAATCCATGTTGAGAAGCACTTTTCCTTCCTTATTTGTCTTGCACTGAGACCAGGAGAAGGATTTGGTGCCTCTCACTAGCTAGGAAACCAGTAAACATTCTTTACCTACATGGTTTCTCTTCTGTCTTTCATGTTGTGTCTCTGCTCCCCCTTTTTTGGAAGGCTTGTTATACATAAAATTTCACCACACCCACCAGGATGGATTTAGGGTTTGGGGTAAAGCTGAGTCACGTTACTGAGCCCTGTGAAAGTTCAGAGCTGGTATTTCCAGTGGTGAAAAGGCACCATGGAGGAACGGCATCATCCGCTGATACTAGGCTCTACCTGTACAGGAGAACTTGAGCTATTTCAAAACTACTTGTCTCACAACTGAAGACAAGTTGTCCATTGAACAACTAAACTGTGTATACAGTCTTCTCTTATTGAGAGGAAAAACACACTTTCATTCATTCTCACGAGGCTAATGTCTTTGATCATTCACCCAGGATGGCATGCACTTTGAAGAGAGTTTAACGACATTTTAGACTGTTGGTCAGTTACCTGATTAGTAGTCATTCTTTCCGCAGGTTTGCAAACCAATAAACATCGTAATTGGTATTGCTGTCCTTTAGGGAAGAAATGCTAAGGGACTCTAGCTTAAGGATAACATTAGCACAAGTTACCTCACCTTACTTAGATTTATGGATTTTTTGTTCTTGGTAGCACTGCTGTACATCCTGAGAGAAAACTGAGAACTGAGTGTGGAGGGATTCCCCCAGTCCCATCAGAGATATCACCTAGCCCTACTCTTTCTCCTCTCACTCACTATAACATGAGAATGTGAAGATAACAACCATGCCAAAACTTCTCTGGTACCTGCAATGTGTTTGGATATTAGATGGCCTTAGATGCTTTGAGGTATTAGATGCCACTAACATGAGAAATCTGAACTGAAATGGAAATGGGTCATGGTCTTCCTACTCTTTACTTATGAGAACTCTCACACATAGATATTATGCTACAATGCATATTAAAGTATTTAATGCCCTTGAAGGATAGTGCTTAATAAAAATTAAACAGAAATGGCTCATCTTGAATTGATGATACTTAAATTTTTAAAAAAAGCAACAATAGGGGGTCAGAGATTTAGCTCAGTGGTTCCGGCGCCTGTCTTGCAAGCGCAAGGACCAGGGTTCAATCCCCAGAAACCACATTCAATACAGGGTGTGGAGACTCACGCCCAGCAGCAACCATTATCACATACCACAGTACCGGGCGTGGTGGCTCACACCTGTAATCCCAGCACCTGGGAGGCAGAGGCAGGAGGATTGCTGTGATGTGAGTTTGAGGCTGAGCTCAGGGCCAGCCTGAACTACAAAGTGAGACCCTGTCCCAAAAAATTAATTAATTAATTAATTAATTAATTAATTAAAAAAGCAACAATAATAAAGATTGTGGTTTATAGTACTGTTTTCACAGAGCTATCTACCTTTGTATCATTCCTAGACTCACAACCTGGAGAATATAGTTTCCTAGGATGACATACAGGATCCATTTAGGTGGTAGGGTATTAAGTTTATTAAGTCATATTCAATAATACCCTGTCTTTCTATATTTAGAAAAGTGTTACTTTGGCAATATACACTTAAGAAAGATCAATAAAAATTATCTAACTTAGCTGGGGTGGCCAGAAAAACAAGCAGTCTCAGCCTGTGGCTTGGTAGAGTCGATATGGCAGTCATGTGCCAGAGAGAGAGAGAGAGACAGAGAGACAGAGAGAGGGAGAGACAGAGAGAGAGAGAGAGAGAGAGACAGAGAAACAGAGAGAGACAGAGACACCAAGACAGACAGAGAGGCAGAGAAAGATGTGGGGAAAGAGTTTGTATGAATTTTTAAAGATGCTGAACTAAATTGAGACTTCTATTTCCCTCTGAAGTTGTTAACTTTTCCATAGATGACAACAAGAAGGACTGTGTTTTGATTCTTCTGGGAAAGAACAAGGACTGATTGCATGTGCATCTTCTCGATATGCACACTAAAAGGTTACAAGTGTCTTAATTTTCCATGATAGTGTTGCACAGAAAATTATTGCTCAAAGTTATTTATTGACAGCGCTTAATCTTGACTATTTCTTTCCCTTGTTTGGGTGGTGGGACCTTGGATATCAAATTTCCCTGTCTGTGCTGTTGTCCCATGAAACTACTTGATTCTCATGAGCACCGAGCTTGGCAGTCCTTGATGAAACATATTTATGAGTTAAATCCAGATGAATCCAAAACATATGGATTAAATTTCCCTTGGAATATCTAAATTGAAGGTGGAAAGCACTTGGAAGAAAGCATTAGGGACCTTCTGTTCCTCCAGCCAATCTTAAAGTTTAAACTGTGTTTTCCCGATCAACTGAGCTATGATGTTGCCCATGCTTCCCAATATGTGAGGGTCTACATCTTGCTTTTGGGGGGCTCCTGATATCCCAGGGAGACAGCCCTACCAATCCCAGCCATGACTCACCATGATCCAGAGGGCCTTGCACCAAGCCCAATGGGGAATGCTATATTGAATGATACTGCTTAACGCCTCTTCCAGTTCCTGCCTCATCCCAGTCTTAAGTACAATTAATGCCAAATGTATAGAAATAAAAGGGGAGCCAGAAGGTCATCCAAAAAATGAATTTGAGGCAGAGCAAGGATAACATTGACTTTTCTTCTCATAAGCCAGAGTCATAGTGAGTAATTTTTAAAAATGAAATATGAAACAGGAAAAGTCATTACAGTTTCTTTGTTTTGTGGACAAGCCAGTTTCACTTACCTTCTGGAACAATTGAATTTTATTTTATGATCTTGTCTTCTTGAAGTATAATTGTAATAATTTCAAAGGAAGGTAATTCCTATATCTCTTGGAGATGTAGCCTTTTTATTTTTATCTTTATACTCTGTACATACTAGGTGCATTCTTCTAAGGATGATAAAATTATGAGTTTGAGTAAGCTTATTGTAAAATCACTACACCTTTTCTACATATTACTTTGACTGCCTACCAAGAAACTATTCTTATATCTTTCCTTTTAATTATGAGGCTTATATTCATTTGCATGTCCCCCACAAGATTGCAGTAATTTTCTTTCTGGTCTTTGACTTCAAGAAATATTTCAATGAAGCTTGGACTCTCTTCTAATAAGTTGAAATTTGGAGTTTGATATCCAGTATTTGGCTCTACAGATGGCAAAAGAGATTGTTTGGGTTTTCTCTGGAAAGAGTTTGATTTTTATGAGACTAATGGTTCCTTCTCAGGACAGAGGGCCATCGCAGTTGAGTGTTGTCAAATGCTAACAATGTGCGCCATGACCAGGTGGCAGGGACACAGTGTCCTTGGAGTCAAGCACAGTTTAAAACTCTTCTTGGGCATCCAATTTGCTTTTTCTTTTCAGTGTCTTACTGATTGGTTTGAAGCTGGCCCAAAGTATATCACTATAATTTTAACATACCTGAAACAAAGTAGTTCCCTACTTCTCCCTGAAAGGAAGCAATGGAAGCACCTGACATTTTAAAACCCATTATGTAGGAGATTGAATTTTATTCCTTTATAATTAGTATTCATCACAAAAAAATGAGCTCGCCAGAATGAACTTGTGTCAATAATTTCTAGTTGTCAGGAATTCAAAATTGTCATTGTACTTTACTTCTAAGAATTAAACTCCAATATTGACACTACAAATCTTCATAGCTTTGGAGGAGTGGATTTCTAACGAACTGACAGTGTAGAGGAAACACATTTTAAAAGTTTAGATCAAACAGCCTGTTCTGTGGCCAGGAATATCGGGTATTGTTTGTATCATCCTAAAAGCAAGGTAATAATAGTTCACTGTTTTCTTCTCTGTGGAGTCATTACCTTTCTGTCAAGATTTCTTCCTGGCCAAACTTCCACAAGAGGAAAATTATGAAAACACTGGAAAAGATGACGCCCTTGTGATATATTCTCGATGACCCACAAGTAACAGTTCAGACTTTGGCCTACAACAAAGTGATACCTCTCTGAAGTCCATGAGGGACTTTCCAGGAGGGGCTGGGTGTTTTAATAAGAGAAGATCTTCCTCAACAGAAATGCTGAATGGATGATGACTGTTTTAGGGTGTAGCTGCTGTGTGCAGATATTTCCTCCATCCTGTCATCGTCCTCCAGGCCAGACCTCCCTGTGCCTTTACCCCCTGCCTCCTTCCCTTAGGCCTTAAATCTGGCTCCATCTTGCTCTCTGACTGCAGAGAGCAGAGGGAATCTCCATTAAGACTTAAGCACTCCACATCTGGCTTTCCCTCCATGATTCTCTAATAGTTACTGGAAACCAAGGATAGCCAAAGATTAGCCAATTCATTCTTTGTTACCCACTAAGTGTTATTTTTTCAATGACAGGAGGCAAGGGAAAAGCGAATTACATTTAAAGAGGACTATTTGCCTGTTCATTTTTATATTAAATTGGTCCTGTAGACCCATTAAAGCCTGCATTTACAGCCCTGGGTTTTGTTCCAAGAAGGTTGGAAATTGGATGTATTTGTTACTTTTTTCTTTTTCTTTTCTTTTTTTTACCAGTGGTCCAAAGCTATGTTAACATGGTCAACACTTGAAGGATTCCTTGTATTCAAACCAATAAATCTCATAGACTGATTGAGCTGTACCAAGTTCAGGGTAACAGTATATAGGTGAAACTATAGAAAGTATAATTGATGTTATAGTGTTACATTTTCTATACCCACTTCTTAAGACTATGAACCCAACAACCTCTGATGATTTATGTAGAGACATTATGACATTAAATTCACAGCATAAGAAATATTCATGAGTGACTCAGACAAAGTTTCTGATTTGTTTAATTTGGCTGTTTTTATAAAAACTTGAGTTTGTGAAAATGAGGTGGTAGTTAATTGGTTATTGTCAATTGTCATTAACTATAACTACTATTGACTTATTTTTACCCATTTGCAACCTCCAGTCAGGGGGCTAACGGACAAACCCAATCAACTACAGTGGCCTCAATTACAAATCATGGTGGCCAGATATATAGCACTAAGTAATTAGTTTCTAAAGAGTAATTGCAGCTCCCAGGAAGAGAGGGTTCCTCATGATCTGGGAAACATTATAGATTAAAGAAAATAGTTCATAGAGATATGGTTTAAAAATCTGCTTTCCCACTACAGAGAGTTCTACCATCTTTCTTGACCTCCACTTCTATATCAGTCAAGTAGGGATCATAATACTTGCACCTCAAAGTTGTCATGATGATTGACATGAGACAAGACGTACGATAATCCCAGTGTAAGAGTGAACAAAGGTTTATCAAGTTATCACTGTCGGGAAACTAATTTCAAATCCCTCTGCCAGTGTGAAGCCAAGAGCTCAAGGGAATGTACGAAATGTCTATTGCTGTAGTTTGCTTGATCTGACCTGGGTCACCAAGTACAAAGCTCTTGTAGGTCAATGTTTGTGAGTATGACTCCCTTAACAGGGACAGGAAGCAGCTCCTACATGGTCTCTATATCTGTATTATGATAACCAATAATGAACTAGAAAATGTTTGATGAACTGGCCTTCTGCATCAATAAATGCTATGTGGAGTGTCTGATAATTTCCACAGTGTAAATACTTCCACCATAGCAGATTTCAGCTTATCAAAGTGATGCTGCTAGAGTGAAGCTAGGAAGACCTGAAAACATCAGATTGTCATGAATATGGCTCTCGTCATTACAAGTAGAGGAAATTCCCATAGCAGTAAATTAAAGAGGATGTTTTTTGTGATTCAGCCAGAACCAAGAAGTGGATAGGATGTCTTGAAATAAGGTTTTCTTTCTATAGCTTAAAAAGGACAAAAAATATATCAAAATAAAGATGTCAATAATATGACATGAAAACAAGAGAATACAATTTCAAAACCATAAAACTAAATTCAAGGCCAAAATAAAACTATCAGAAGAATAATCTACATTACATGTGTTAGAAATAATTATGGAAATAAAGAATACTGAGCAGTGCTTTAAACAGAAAGGCCAGGGGTTGCTCAACAAAGGCCTCATTGATAGGTGACATTTAAAGCATTGACCAAAGGAAGTGTTGATGTGAACTGTGTTACTATCAAAGGAAAAAGCATTCTAGGCAAAATGGACAGTGAATGTGAGTTCTTTAAATGGGAATAGGTAATAAGGTGGTTAAGAAAGATCGGACAGTCCCACAGGGTGAGGTGGAGTAAGAAAGACAGAAATGGGTGGAGGGAGTTCAGCAACAAATCAACTTCTGCAAGTTTAGGGATCCAGAAATTAGAAAATAACAACTTGAGGAAGAAAACAAGGAGGAAGGTAAATTCCTGAGATGCAGGATGGATCTGAAGGGGAAAATTGTAATACACAGAGAAAGGGAAGAAACAAGCCTCAAAGTGGAAAATAGAGGGCAAACTGAATTTTCTCCTCAACATTTGGCTGGTGTTGTGAGAGAGCAGGATTGAATATACAGAGACACAGAAAGGTTGGATGATTCTAGTGGCCTCCAGGGAGAAACACACCAGTGGAATGGAGCAATGAATGCTTGCACTACAATAGCAAGTGACTCCAGTCCAAGGGACTGCTGTGTCACCTGGAGATCATGCTAGGCCAAATGCCATTTTAGGGAGGGGCCAATTGAGCCCGGAACTTGGAACAAACTTGGATTGGCTTCATCTCAAGCCTCTTAGAGTTGAAATCCCTCAGTGAGTTGGTAAGGAACAACTGGGGAAGATGTCCAGGGTCAGGGAGCTGGGATCAGGATAACAAGAGACACCTGTATTTTAAGTTGAAAAACAAAGGTATCAACTCCACAACTATAGGCCCTGATCAGTATGAACTTCTGTATATTTGAAAGTACCAGAATTGATACCCTTCCCTAATCCTACTCCAGGATTGGTGGGATTATTCAGCAACCCATGATAATCCTAATGCAGGTTTCTTGAGATTATCCAGCATGAATCTGGACTCTGATTACCTCCTTTGTCTAATAGCAACAGCAGAATCACACCCTGACTTGAACACTACTACAAAACTGTAGACCCCAGACTATAATCACAGGCTTGAAATTACAAAGAAATTTCTTTCTTTCTTTTTTGTTTTTTCTTGTTTTGGGATTTTCTTTTTTTGCAGGGGTTAATTGATCTTTTTTTCATGACTGTGAACATTGTTTTTAGTTTATGTGACTGTTGTTTTGTTCTTGTTTTTATTTTTTCCTTCTTTCTTTCCTCCAGTTTCACCAGTGTCTCCAAATTTTGATAATCATCTTCTGTCCTTCAACCTTGATTCTAACTTTTTTTCCTGTTTTACTTTTCTATTTTTTTCCTCTTATTCCTTTTAAGTTTTCTCTCTTAGGCTAAGATAATTCTACTGAGTAGACATTTACTTATATAGTTTTCTGATTCATCTTAAATGTCGTTATATATCTGCACATCTTGTACATAGGTTAAAGGTGGCAAGTTATTAGTTATTACAGTTGGTCACTGTCTAGTTTGTGCTTTATGATATTTTCCTTACTGATTATACTACTTTAGCCAAAGCAACATAGTTGGTGTGATCATTTGATCTTCCTTGGATGCCAATATGTATACTGTCTGGGCATTATAAATAATACTATAGTCCAGGACCAAAGAACTGGGTGTTTGTCCAAAGAGCAGTGCCCTTCATCCCTAATAAGTTGAAAAGACAGGATCCTGGGGCAGATTCAAAAGCCAAAAGCCAGCCTTACCTGAAAGACACCTATGAAAATTCTTTTTTTGAAGAGTTCTTCATACTAGTAATAAAGCTACCTAATATAAGCAATTTACAAGTCTCAGCACGGAAGACAAATGAACAAACAAAAAATAGAAAATGAGAAATCATGGATTAAGAATCAATCCAAAATACCCAAGTTGCCCAGATCAAATGAAGGAGTTTTGAGATGGAAGAAATAGAAAACCTCCCAGATAAATTTGATGAAATGGTAGTGGCAGAAGTAAGAAAACAGATCAGTAAGTCTCTTGACATAAACAAAGCAGATAGTTAATGAGATGATTCCCATAATGGAGGAAATGATTAGTGAGCCAGACAAAAGGAAATGATTAGAAGAGTCAGACAAAAAGCAGGAGGTGAGGAAAGACATGGACACCATAAACACAAAACATAGAAAAGAACAGAGTTCCATAAAACAGACTTAAGTAGAAATCCAAGAGATTGAAAATTCTACTGAAAATGTACTAGGCAGATTCCACCAATGTGAAGACAAAGTATCAGATATAAAAGATGGGCTTTTAGTTGGTAAGATCAAATGAAAGACCTCTTAGAAGTAGCAAAGGATTATAAAAAAACCTAACAGTTATTAGATGATGCAAAGATTAATATAACATTAATTGATATAAATGAAGAATCATAAAATAGAAAAAGTTCATTTAAAATTTATTCACAGAATAGCAGAAAACTTTTCTAGCATACAAAAAGACATTAAGACACAGACAAATGGAGTGTAAGAATTTCAAATACTCATGATCAAAAAAAGCTACACCAAAGCATATAACATTCAAGATTTCAGAAATTCAACACAAGAACAGAATAGTAAGCTTGGTTAGAGAAAAAGAAGCATATCACTGATTAGAATCATAGCTGACTTTTCAGCACATCCTCCTCGTCAAGGAAAACTTAGGAGAAATCATTCTACGCACTAAAAGAAGATACATTTCAACCTAGATTGATGTACCCTGGAAAACTATCTTTCTGGGTGCAGAAATGAGATGCGACCATGATAAGGAACACCTGAAGAAATTCATGACCACCAAACCAGCATGGAATAAGTCCCAAAGAATAGTCTAAGACAATGAAGACAGTTCCAAGAATCTCAATAGAATGAATTCACCAGGAAAGGGAAGCAATTAAACAGAAAGTAAAGGAATGGAACCAATACAACAAGAATAAATCAATACATATCAGTTTTAATCATCAATACAATGGTTTTGGTTCACTAATCAAAATAAAGAGATCAAGAAAAAAAATCCAATGATATTCTGCCTAAAGGAAATACATTTAACTCAAAAAGACATTCATAGGCTAAAAGTCAAAGGATAGGAAACAATATAAGAACCTGGAACAAAGTAGGGGTAGCTATATTCTTGGATTACAAAATGGATTTCAAGCCAAGAATAACCAGAAAAGACAAAGAAAATTACTATGAACTTATTAAGGGACAAATCCAAGAGGAATAGAGAAAACAATCCTGAAATTCATATAGGAGAGGAGACCTAGACTAGCAAAAGCAGTTCTAGGCAATCACAATCCCTATGTGAAAATTAATATTACAAAACTACTGTGTATAGTATTGGCAAAAAAAATAAACAAACAAAAATACAACCCTGAGCATCAGTGTGGCAGATGCCAAAACAACTCCAAGTATACTCAACTACCTTATATTTGACAAAGGAACCCAAACCCCTTCATCACAAGAAGGATAGTCTCTAAAAAATAGGAAAACTGATTTTCCATGTCCTGAAAAATTGACCTATGTCTTTCACCATACACTAAATTAAAATAAAGATGGATCAAAGATCTGGACATTAAAACATAAATAAACACTTAATCAACTGGAAGACAGAATAGGTAAAACTCTTGAAGATGCAAGTATAGGCAAAGACTTTAATGAACACAACCTTGATCCCACAGGAAATATTACATAGAATCAACAACTGGGATCATGTCAAATGCAAAAGTTTTTTCAAAGCAAAAGAAACCACCAGTAGAGTGAAGAGATAACACACAGAATGGGCAAAATCTTTCCCAGGTACTTCTCACCTCAAATTTCAAAACTCAATCAAAACTAGGCATGTGAAATGAATAGGTTTTTTTTCAGAGAGATGGTGAAGTCAAACAGCAAATACATGAAAAAGTGCTCAACATCCCTGGTCATTCAACAGCACAGAGATTCCATATCACTCTAAAATAATGGCCAACATCAAGAAATCAACCAATAACATGGGCCGGGGGTATAGCTCCGTGGTTCTGGCTCCTGCCTTGCAAGCTCAAGGACCCGGGTTCGATCCTTTGTAACCACATAACAATACTGGGCCTGGAGACTCACCCCAGCAACAACCAGTACCACATACCACACTGCTGGGCATGGTGGCTCATGCCTGTAATCCCAGCACTCGGGAGGCAGAGGCAGGAGGATTGCTGTGATGTGAGTTTGAGGCTGAGCTCAGGGCCAGCCTGAACCACAAAGCGAGACCCTGTCTCAAAAAAACCTTGAAAAAATAAATAGAAATCAACCAATAACAAATGCTGTTGAGGTTGTGGGGAAAAAGGAAACTTTATCCATCGCTGAAACTTGGTATAATCATTACAGAAATTTGTAGAAAGCTAGAGATTCTTTCTGACCAAGCTGTTCTCCACCAATTATCTTCCTGAAAGAGTTAAAGGCATCATACCACAATGATCTATGTATACTCATGTTATAACAGCAAAGTTATAATAGCCAAGCCTTGGAAATATCTCATATGCCCATCAAAAGATAAATGAATTAAAAATGTGGTATTATATATAATGGAGTACTACTCTGTCATAAAGAACAATAAACGTGAGTCATTTTCAGGATCATAGATTCACCTCTAGATGATAACTGTACATGAAATAAACCAGATGCACAAGCTTGAGTAAGAAACTTAAAGGGTAAATAAAGAACATAGTGGAGGAGGATAGGTACTGGGAAGTGTATAGAAAATGTTCACATGAGAAAAGGAACAAGGTAGGGAAATGTGGAAAGAGAAGAAAGAGAAAATGGAAACAAAGTTTTTGTGAGTAGGGTAAAGAGAAGTTGAAGGCAGAAAGGAGATTTAAAAAAAAGAACAAGGATATATTTTGTACAGGTTCAAGTTCCCTGTGATGAGTGTGATCAGTTTGTGTGTGACAAATAGGCATCTGTAAAGCTCAGTTTTTAAAAAGTAGAGAAAGTGAGAGCCACAGCACATACAGGGCCGGCTCTATAGTCTCTGTCTTACACTCTGAGACAGACAGGAACCCTTGAACTAGAAAAGAGACACACTCTGACTAGGCTACAGACGGCTCATTTAAATAGATACTTTTAATACCCGAGACATAAATTTAGTCTTACTTAAAATACTCACAGTTTAGTGTATATAGATATATAGATGTACAGAGAGAGAGAGAGAGAGAGAGAGAGAGAGAGAGAGTAATTACAAAAGGACAAGAATTTCTGTTTGCAAAAGAATAGTGTTCAAATTTTTTCAGAAAAAAGAGCAAGTAAGTACCACAAATCAGATACTAGCTATATTATAAAGCCCTCATATTACATTTTAATGGACAGAGCACACGATATAAATGTGTCAATTTCAGTCGTTGATAATTCGAGTATGCTAAATCATTGCTGAAACTACAGCCAGGAAATAATGTTATGAACTGGCTCCACATTTGGAACAAAAATGTAATATCTGTAAACATCCATGAGGTCTTACACTAAAACGAATTTCAGTTCTTTGAAAAAATATATATATATATTTAAATATATATATGGAGAGAGAGAGAGAGAGAGAGAGAGAGCTGGACACATCTGTAATTCCACTACTTTTGGAGGCTGAGGAAAGAGGATTGCAGGATGGCCTGGGCAGCTTAGTGACAGCCTCAAAATTAAAAATTAAACTGAAAATTAAAATTAAATTTAAATAGGGCTAGTGATACAACTCAGCATAAAAGTCCTTGGTTCAATCCCTAGTACTGTGAAATACCGATGTGAATTTACAGAAGATCTAAAAGGCAGTCTGGAGACACAGCTATGTCGTTAGGTTTGTTATATGCTACACTGTGGACATGAAGTGTCCCCTACAAGCCCGTGTGTCAGAAGCTTGCCTTTGGCATGGCACTGTAACAAGATAGTGAGACTTTAAGAAGTAAAGCCCAGAAGATGGTCTTTCAGCCCAGGGGTGTGTTTTGGGAAAATGTTCTGAGACTCAATCCCTTCTTCCTCCTTCTTTTGTTCTTTGGCCATGAGGCGAGTAGTTCTGCTCTCTTACACATCTCGCCATCATGTACTACCACAAGCCCCAAGCAATGGCCCTGACTGACCCTGGGCTGAAGTCTCTCAAGTGGTGATCTTGAGTAAACCTTTCATCTTCATATGCTTATTTAATATAGTATTTAATACAGTGACCAAAAACTAACTAATGCACTATATCTGGGTACTGAACTGCAGAAAATCACAATACTAAGATATTCAAATCACATCCTTGTGAAGGAAAACATTAAATGATAAAATTATAACTCATACATTGTACTGTTTTATAAAAATGAAATTGAAACTCCAAACCTAAAACAATTCAAAGCAGAAACTGTTGATCAGAGCTAACTTACTTGGAATAGAAAATATTTGAAACATATACATATATAAAACATATGAAAAACACAACTTGACAGAAACCAATAGACAAAGGGCAAACAAATATGCAGAAACTTGTTCAACTCTGATTTTGAATTAATTTACTCAGTGACATAAAAAAGTGATACTATTTTCCAACTAGTTGATTGATAGAATAATTAAATGTTTAAAAAATGAATGATAATAGCCAAAGTAAGGAGGGTATGGAAATACGAGAGTTAAATGCTGATCTAAGATGTCCAATGCACATATTTCTATGAATTTGTGTAAAATTTTGAAATATATTTACCACTCGGCAGATGTATAGACTTGATAAAAATACTAAGCAAGAACACCAATGTAGATCATCAAAACAATAAAAATTAAAAGCAGATTTGGAATTAATTATATTACAAATAGGTTTTCAAATCATTGTTTAAAATCTGTTTTATTCAATAATGTTTGCATAACTGGCCATTAACATTGAAAGAAAGAAAACTGGGCCTCTAATGCACAGTATATTAAAAATAAATTCAAAAAAGATTACAATTCAAATGTCAAAAATTAAATTACAAAACACATTCTTAGGCAATGTAATTCTATTGTTAGAAATTCACTATGGAAATAACATTAATAAAAATTTTTCAAGCAGCGTGCATAGGAGGAAAAAGAATTAGAAATATCCAAGTAGCAGTCAATAGAGACCTAGCTGAATTTCTTAAATGTGTATCTATGTATTAAAATGCAACATAGCTGCTTAAAAGGATAAAGCTGCTCTGTGTTTATATGGAAGGCCCTCAGAGGTATTTTATTTGATAAAATAAAGGGAAAGTTAAAAGCAGTATATTTAGTATGTTTTTAGGTAAGTTTTAAAAAGGAATTCTAGGTAAATAATATTTGTACCAATTAGAGTAATAATAAAATATTAGTAGTACCCAGCACTTATTAATTATCAATGTGTGCCAGGTACAGTTTAAACACGTTATGTGCTTTGCTTGTTAACAACTCGAGCAGATAAGCATATCAATAGCCCCTTGTGTCTCAGAAAGCCAGAGTAAACTGCACTTAGTCCTAGTAAAGGGGAAGCCAGGTTTCAAAACCAGGCAATCTGGCTCCACATCCTGCGTTGTTAACCTTTACTGTGCTATTGATACACACATCAGACACCACAAACCCTTGATTATTTTCTGAATGGAACAGTTTACTTAGTTGTTTCCTAGGACTGAAGAATTCATGTGGAGTCCTGGATTTATGGTACTTACAATTTGATTTTTTTGAAGGTGTAAGAAGTAGTTCTTTGTTTATTCTTGGTTAAATAAGTAAGAAACCATAGAGATAAAGGAAAGAAAAGAGAGAAGAAAAAAGAGGAAGAAAGGGAAGAAGGTGGGGAGAGTAGAGAGGAGGGAAGGGGGAGGATCGCTGGCTTTCTCAGGATCCTCAGAGGTACTGGCCAGGCTGGAGGGGCCTCTTCCTGGTGCAGAGCAAGAAAACCGGAAATTGCTTACCAGAGAGCTGCAGGCCCTGGGCCTGTGATTTCTCCCTGGAGTTGCTATACAGACCGACCCGCCTGGGCAGATTTGGGGGTGCCCGGGTTGCATTTCCTATCAGCAAAGAGCTCAGAGAAGGACGCTCTCCCCATTATGGATTCTCTCCTACCTATCAGGTACGTTCTGTCCTTCTCTGTGTGCTTGACACTGTGATACTCCGAAGCTCAGAGGGATGTTGGACCATGAACAAACGATAATGCTGGGGGTATGTTCACTTACTGTCCCTTGGGAGCTGGCACTAGTTGGCCACATCCTTGGTATAAGGGCTTGTTTTCTGTTTTTGTTTTTGGCAGGGACAGAGTCACCATATGTCTCCAGACACTGGCTAGTTAGCTATGTCCAGAGGGGGTTAAGCCTGTCTTTGCTGGAGGACTCGGGTATCTAGCATTATGGCATGCTTCTGTATGCCACCTGAAACCTCCAGCCCTCTGCATCGATCTTTTCCAGGTGCCAAGGAGGAAGAGAGAGACTTGAGCATGACCACTGCGCCACATAGGGAAAAAAACAGCCTCTCTGCAGGTCTACAGTGAGTGTGTACTGCCAAATTACCTGAGTCAAAAGAAAAGGAAAATCAGAATCTTCTGGACATCCAGATATCTCCCCCCAGGTATTGGTCAGTAGCACTTTCCTAGTACCTTGCCTTGATTTCTTTAGAAATTGATACAAAAACCCAATTGTAAAAATGAAATTGTGACTCATAGAGCCAAAAAGTTGGAAAAGTTATAACTGGAGATTATGCAACAACGCTAACAAGGTGTATGTGTGTGTGTGTGTGTGTCTGTGTGTCTGTGTGCACACACACAGAAATTACAACACTCCCTTCTAACAGTGAGTCATCAGACATGTGTATTTACAAGGTGGAGATGTAGAAGAAAAAAGCACAATGACAGATTACCCATGTGATCTTGAGATAGTCTGAACCAAAGAAACAGTTGCAGTACTTCTATATATCTTTGTCCTACTGCTCTGTGAATGTTTCTTTAACAAAACAAAGTTAACTAGACCCATACCAGAATTTTTGGCTTCTTCGTAGACAAGAAACGATCTGTGTTGGTCTGGTTCTACAGATTCTCAAACTATTTGTGTCTTAGCCACATTGTACTCTTGACTATTGTTGCTTCCACAAAGCTTTTGTTCGCATCAATTATATCTGTCTATATTTACTACATTTTTTATTACAACATGTTAATATAACATTTTATGAAAACATCACTTCATACTGAAAAAAATAGAATAAAATGAATGATCACTAATATTCTATTCCTTTTGCCCCCAATCCTTTTAATGTGTGTTTTCATAAAAAGAAAACAGAAATTTGGTTTTGGTAGTAGGGATTAAAACAGTAAGTAACATCCCAAAACATTTTTTTTAAAATGGAACTTTTTAAAATTGAAATCTTTATTGGTACATAACATATGCACATCATGTTTGCACTCAGCAATGTAAATTTGTAGCAGTATATGACACAAGTTAATTCTCATTTTTTCCCATACCCCTACCCACCCTACCACCTGCACCCTCTATATACATAAACTTTGTTTCCTTTCTTTTTTGTTATAGTCTCATTTTTCCCCCTTCATCCCATTTTGTTTTGAATATTTTCTATTTCACAATATATAACATACATTCTAGAACTCATTTACATCTTCATTTTCTCATACCAGAGAAAAGATATGATATTTACACATCTGTGACCTATTTATTTCACTTATGATAATGTCCTTAGGGTATATCATTTAAGTATAAATGCTTCAAACTTGTCATTTTTAAAAATTATCTTTATTGGTACATTATGAAATCACATCATAATCACATTCAACATTAAGAGTTTGTACCAGAATATGACATGACTTGATTCGTATTTTTTCCCTTTTCCCCATTCCCTGCCTCCCCCACCCATTATATACAAAATCTTTTTTTTCTTTATTATTACCACATTCATTTCCCCCTCATTATTTACCTTTACACTCTTTCCTTTTAAATATTTTCTACTTCACAATATCAACTATACATACTATAACTCATTTACAGCTTCATTTTCTCATACCAGAGAAAAGATATGATATTTATACATCAGTGATTTGTTTATTTTGCTTATGAGGACATCCTCAAGGTACATCCATTTGAGTATGAATGACTCAATCTTATCATTTTTAATGGCAGAGTAACACTCTATTCTATAAAAGAACCACATTGTTTCTATCCAGTCTCCAGGTGATGGACATTTGGGTTGTTTTCAAGACTTAGCAATCACAAACTGAGCTGCTATAAACATGGGTGCACATATGTCGCTGTGATATGAATCTTTTACTTCCTTTGTGAATATACCTAGGAGAGTGATGGCTAGGACAAATGGGACCTCTTATCCTAGTTTTTTGAAGAATCTCCACACTGATCTCCACACAGGTTGTACGAGTCTACAGTCCTACCAACAGTGGAGAAGGGTTCCCTTTTCTCCTCAGTCTCGCCAACATTTGTTGCTGGCTAATTCTGAAATAGCAGCCATTCTTTGTGGAGTGAGATGAAATCTCAGTGTTGTTTTCATCAGCATCTCTAGAATGACTAATGATGAGCATTTCTCCATATACTTCTTAGCTGCTCTTACTTCTTCCTCCAAAAAGTATCTATTCATTTCAGATGCCCATTTTTTAATTGGATCTTTAAATTTGGGTGGGCTGATTTTTTAAAGCTCTTTATATAGTCTAGATAGTAGCCCTTTGTCTGAGAACAGGTGGTAAAGATTTTTTCCCACATTGTTGAGTGCCTTTTCACTCTGTTGGTGGTTTCCTTTGCTGTGCAGAAGCTTTTTAAAGGAATGAGGTCCCATTTGTTGATTTCTTCAGCCAATTCCTGTGCTATAGAGGTTTTGTTCGAGAAGTCTTTCCCTAAGCCAATGTCTTCAAGAGTTTTACCTAACCTGTTTTGCAGCAGGTTCAGAATGTCTGTTTTAATATGTAGGTGTCTTATCCACTTTGATTTTAGCTTGGTACATGGTGAAAGAACTAGGTCTAGTTTTAGTCAAACTTATCATCTTTTTATGGCAGAGTAATATATTATGTTTTTCTTTTCAATCCAAGATCCCACTAAGTCGCTATGTTTCGCAGGCTGCCTTTGAACTTGTACTTCTCCTGCCTCAGCCTCCCAGAGTGCCAGAGTGCTGGGATTATAAGCATATGTCACTGGGTGCAGCAAAGCTGGATTCTCGTATCTGCTGCTGCTTTCAGTTTGTAGTGTTGTTCCCATAGTCTCCGGCTCTGTATTTCATGTTCTCAAGAGAACAAAAGTGGAACAATATAAATAACACCTCGTTATTTCTATTCTGAGATCTAGTTTCACAGCAGAGACCTTCTAAAAGTGTTTCAGGGACCCTCAGGTATCCCTTAGCCATACTTGGAGAACTACTAATCTGATTAATAAGCAGATAATTATGTAATTGAAATGAGTACAGAAAATCACTGGAATTACTGAGTTAATAAATATTACTAGCATTATTATTCCCATTAATAAGCTACTCCTTGGAAGAAGAGTGCTCTGGGTTTGAAGGCCAATTAGGATGTTAAAAATCAAGCCACATGAGGTTCTGTTTTGAGAAAAATCAATGTAGAGAAAGATTCATCTTCAGTTCAATAATATTATCAACTCAGAGCCTTATTATGCCTAAACTCAGGCTTCATTTCTAGGCAGTTTCAGACATTCTGATGAATTTAAAGTTGATAGTTTGTGAGCTCTTAGAAATGAGAACTCTAGTCACATTTTTTTCTTAAAGTAAGTTATGTTTGCAGCCTCTGCCAAGGTCGTGTTGCCTAAGTAACACTCCTGTTGCAATTCAGTCTTAGGTTAAGTTGGACAGTTCAGGTCTTTTGGTTGAAAATTTATTTTTATCTTTCAAGGATTTGTGGGAAGATGATAAGGAAATAAATGGAAAAGACCATTGGGGAGTTAGTGTAATAAAATATAAGATTTATTTGTTTATTCCTTCTATGTGGTTGATTTTTGGAAGGGTCTATGTGGGACAGCTGCCATGTTCCTGTTCAAAATCTGACCCTCAGGGAATATATGGACCACACAGGAATCGGGCCTTCAGGGAATATATACGCCACACAGAGAGTAGAAATGGGATTGAACAGCAATATTAATACATTAAAATTCAGTGATAATTTCTCACAAGGTCATGAATCTGAAAAACTCACATTGGCAAATGGGTCCAAATCAACTTAATGGAATTAGATTATTTGTTATAACATTTCTTCTCCTTAGTAATCAGAGATTGTTATAGAAGAAGAGAACAGTGTATATGTAGCACACTAATCCCAGTTAGGAAGAATACACACATGAACGCACACACACACACACACACACACATATACACACTGAGTGTGGGACTCCTAGTTATATCAGTTTGTCCAATGCCAGCCTTGCTAAAGCTTCTAGATCCAGAATACTGAAGTATTATATCTTTACTAAAACAAATAGTCTTGTTGGCTCACTGCTTTGGCCTATGTAAAGGTCAATTTTATCAGAAAATAGGCATAGTAATATATTCTTTGTAGCCCTATGAGGATTCAATGAGAGTGTATTGCAAAACACTAGCTCACTACCTGTTACTTGGACTCAGAAAATATACCTCCCTTACCCCACCATTTGGTTGGAAGGACAGAGCCATCCACAGTTCTAAAGGCCTCTTAGCTGTATATTTTAAGCTAAGGATTCTGTCATTGTGAAGATGCTTTAATGGGAAGAAGTAGAATTAAAACTAAGTTCATCAGATTGGAGAATTTGATTCAATGGTTAGAAAAGATACTTCTTTTGACTTTTGAGTGGAAGATATCACTAGAGAAAAACAGCATGTGAAGTAATTGAGAGTTGAGAGAGAGAGGTATCTTTCATAAACAACTGCATATTTTAGATTTGCAATTGGTGTGAAATACAAAGTTAAGTGCAAGTAAATCAGATTAGGTTCACTATTTTTTAGTTTTATTCCAAGAAGAGACTTAAAGATAACGTGTGAGCCAAGAAGAGCTAAAAAAGGAACACACACACACACACACACACACACACACGCACGCACGCACGCAAGGGCACATACAGGCAGGCAGGCAATTATTTAATGTCAGTACAGAGACTTTCAAGATGATGTGCTTTGTCTGGCAGTCAAGGGAGCCCTACCCTCCGGCCATTTGTACTAATGTGGAAACTTGTTTGCTCTTGCAATAACCACTAAGAAGAGCTGCAGATCTGAACTTGACGCTGTGGTGGGGGGTGGTGCAGAGAAGCAGCTTGTCTTATACTGTACCCTGGTAGGCAGTTGAGGAGGCAAAGAACATCCCAAACTGAAACAGATATTTCAGAGAAGCCTGGAGCTTCCTGATTTCCGCATGTCCCAAGACATAGTTGAATTAAGACTAGAACCTTTAGTTTGCTCCACTCATTGTTTGCTTAAACAAATCTATATTATTGTGATAAAGGTGCATTCATTATGTGGGCAATAAGAATAATAATGTGGAACTGTTCATTTAATAATTTAAAAATATAGTAGATTATCATTCTTGATAAAGACAATTTAAATAAACAGGACCTAATTTAAAAATTATTTATTGTGTAACTGCCCGTGTATTTCAGTCTAAGTTTCACTTCAGTTTTCTAGGTTGTACATCCTATAAAGCTTTACAACCACAAGAAGAAGAGAGAAGATTCAAAACAATGTTTCTACTCTGTGTATAGTTTATATCTTTTTTATATTCTACATAGGCAGAAAAAAGTGTTATTTACACTTTTGCTTAACTTATGACATGACAAAATGCCCACGGTCTTTTATTCTTATCAGCATTTTTCTCTAGTTAAAATCTCTATCAAAGTGATTCTCTGTTGTCATCCTGTGTCTGGGTGGTTCTTGGCCAAGGATCAGATTCTGAGGCCCAGGCAGGAGGCTGAGCATGCAAAGTCACCATGCAGACTCCTGGGAGAATTTTGAGAACTGTTCTGCCTTTCATGAAAAATACAGTTACTTTTAGTAAATGGTGGAGGGCATAAACATACAAGTGGGGATGCTTGCAGATTGGTTGAAACATGCGCAGAGGCAGGTCAATGTAGACTGATTGAGGAGGCAGTCCTGCTTTTGGCTGAGGTGGAGTCATGATGAGGTGGAGTCACAATCAGCAAGCCTGGTTGAATTTTAGTGAAAGCCTGGCTTTCACCTACAACTCTTTTTTTTTTTAGGTTTTTGAGATAGGGTGTCGCTTTGTGGTTCATGCTGGCCCTGAGCTCAGCCTCCAACTCACATCACAGCAATCCTCCTGCCTCTGCCTCCTGAGTGCTGGGATTACAGATGTGAGCCACCATGGTATGTGGTACTGGTTGCTGCTGGGCGTGAGTCTTCACGCCCAGTATGGTATGTGGTTACCGGGGATCGAACCTGGGTCCTTGTGCTTGCAAGACAGGCACCGGAACCACGGAACTAACTCCCCAGCCCTCACCTACAATTCTTAACCTACAGAGAAACAAGGTCTTGAAAACACAGGAACCCAAATGTCTTGAGTGAGGGAGGTATCTGTGTGACCACTTTCAGATACAAAACCATGGCCCCAGGTGCTCCATGTCCAGCAGTGTGGAATTAAGGTGGACATCATGTCATGAATAGGAGGGTGCAAGCCAGGAAATTTCCCTTACTGGTCAGTAAATTGTATTTTCCTTGGCTCAGCTTTGAAGCCTAGAAATGGCAACTTAACAATTACCAGCTCCTTAACTAAAAAGCCAGATATGGAGATCCACCAGTAACAATTGAAAAATATCGAAGTGAGGTGTAAAATTAATGGTGAATGCTTCCATTTAAAAAGCAATGTTCCAGTTTAAAAAAAAAAAAAAAACCTCCCCTCCTATGAGTCCTTTTCCATGGACTGTGTGTTGCTTCAATCATGCTTATTCCATCATTCTAGCCACATGCTGAAGTCACTCCAGAAGGTCTCTTTCACATCTTTAGTGGATTGTTTTGGCTTC